>BMAV01020641.1:0-14049 GCA_019973955.1 Trichonephila inaurata madagascariensis | reverse complement strand
CCTTTTTCCCTGAAAACAGAACGGAAAAAGAAGTCATATTTATTTACAAATTGTTGTATTTATACTTTTAACCATTAAAAGGCAGATTTTGGTAATCTTGCTGTCTTATTGACACTTCTTGTTACCTATGAGAAACAAACGTTAAGTTAATTATTTTTATGCTAACGGTTAAAAATATAGAGAGAAACATTAAATTTATTTATATGTTAAATGCTCATAATGTTTATTCCTTTGGTGGAGACAATGCTGAACTCTCTTCGAATGCAATGAAAAACGCGTTTCAAAAAGCTGAAAATGGGCTTCCCTTGAGCAATATAAGCTTTCTCTGATAGCCAAAAGCTTATAAATTACATTCATAAACTCAGTTCTTTAATGAATTATCCTTACAATAAAAGGCAAGCACCCTATCAGAGAAAAGTGGTAATTAAATATTTTTAGAATACATTGTCAAAACTATCTGAAAGCCATATCCACATGGTTTCATCAATTATAAGGCATGTTACATCGTCGTATTTGAACCATGGTACTCGTTCATTGACTTCTAATAATATAAAACGAATGATATAAGTGCTTTAGTGTATAATGTAAGCAAGAGTTTGGTTGAAAAATAAAGTCTTTACTGTTTTGTTGCATGATACACAAAAATTTTGAATTCAATATTTTCAAAATTTGTATTGATGAATTTGGAATTGTCTCTTAAATGTGAGGGAGTTATTTATGATCCTGAAACCACTTAAATGAACAACCCCAAGGTTTTTCCCAAAATTTTAAATTTATATTGTTATGATTTAACCTATGGAGTTATTGATGATATTATAACTGTTCTTCTCATTGGTCGGTGTTTTTAGCTCTGAAAAAAGTTTTATACAAATTGTGAAAAAATGAAAAGCTTTCAAAGCATTTATGTCAACCCTGTAATATGCCCATATATAGAGACTCTTACTTCCCATAATTGATATCACACAATGAGTTTCTCATTCAAAATATGTTGTAATGACATTTGGTTCTCCAATCTTTCTTTTAACTTCCACTAATCATCTCTAACGAAATCAAAGAAAGACTTAATATAGTGCCCATTTTTTACATTATCTGAATTATGATGACCCACCGTGTAGAGGGATTAATACATATTGAATCTGGTTAAAAACTTCACGTTTGTGGTTTGAAAACCCAATCTCAAGTAACGTCCCTTTATTGATAACATTTCAAAAAAATTTTAAATCTATTTAAAAACAGTTATAATATTGTTCAAAAATGATGGTAATAAAAAAAAAATTTGGTTTAGTAACCCCTTTACTACCAAAATGTGTTTTTGATCCCAAGAAATCTCAGATTTCTGGGGGTATTGACCCTTTAAAAATTACGAGCACATTTCATTTTTCCTTTTTACCTGACTAAGGGGTAGTTCCCGGTGTGTTTCGTTTTTCTTTATAAGGTTTCTATTACTATTATTATTTTATTTTACTTTTTCTTGCGAATATTTCATCGTTGTTGGGTTTCCCGGAAAATGATACCGAAAAAAGAATATTTTCCGGAAACCATGAATACAAGGACTGTGGTATGATTTATCTATTTGTGGAAAAAAATGGAACAAAAATGCCAATACATTTACGTAACGCTTGTAGAAAGGTTTCTTGTTCAAAGGAACGTTTAGAGCAGTTTCACAAAGATTTGTAATTTTAATTCTCATTGTCTTATTTTTTTCAAACTTTTGTCCCATTTTTAACAACTTTTGAATTTCTAAAACCCAATAAAAAAAATCTACCTCTTTGTTTCCTGTCTTTTACTCGGGTTTTGTACTTTTAAATAAGCCATGTACCCCCATAAGGTTATAAGGGAATTTTGCCCTAAAAAGCATATACCCACTCTTGATGCTAAATGGGTTAATAGTATACTTCTAGGAAAATTTTATATTTTAAAAAATAAGTTGCAAGTAATTCTTTTTTTCTGAACAACATGGAACCTTTTCTTACACATTTTTTACTTAAAAATAAAAAAAAAAAAAAATCAAAAATTTTATGCTCAAAAAATTAAAATTTTAAGGCAATAAATGACAACTTGTTTTTTATATTTTGGGAACATGGACCCTTTTTATACATTACATGCAAAAGCATCCCCCGTGGAGCCGAGTGGTATATGTATCGGATCGGGGGTTGCCTTGTCACAGTTCGGGCCCGTACCCAAAAGACCCCGTGTACGGCTGCGATGAACGCGTTAAATCTGTCTGAGCTGAAATGTCACTCCGTTGGTGTGGTAGTTAGGAGAGGGGTGCCAGCTCAGTGCGTTCAGTCACTTGACCATGGTTCAGAATCACGTGGTCCGTCGTCAAAAGCCTCGTGTAGCGAAAAAAGTGCGACGTTAATATTCTTCAATAAATCAATCAAGCAATAAGCATCTCTATTACGAATTTTAAATCACGCTGATCTGGGGTGTCGTAACTCGCGGCTCACACACACACACACGACGATCCTTTTTAAAGCTCGGCTTGTATATTGGTATACATTAATACATAATAAAATATCACAAATTCTCCCGAAATATAGGAAAGCTAGTAGCGGAAAAGAGATATCAAATGTGTCAAGACTTATATATAAAGTTTTTGTTGATCTTTTACATATGTTTATTATATAATGTATTATTTGAAATAAACCTACGTTTCTATGATTTTTTTTTGCAGCACAACTTAAGTTAAATCTTGTTTATTTGGCCCAAGTTAGCGCTTGAGTTTGACACCCCTGATGTAGACGTTGAACAGGCTTTGGTGAATTAAACGGCTTAGGGAGCACATAAAGAACATAGTAATCAAGTTTAAAGGTTAAAATAAAAATAAATAAATGGAAGTTATGCCTGAATTTGCTGAAAATAATTAAATTTAAAATTTAAATTCTGTTTAATTTATTGATATTTAACTTAAAATATTTATATTGCTAGAAGGTGTCGTTAATGCCCTTATATTTAAATAAGTTTTTTTTTTTTTAAAGAATAGAATCTCCTGTTTATTTTGATCATCTGTAATTCTGAAAAAAAAATGCAATTATTTGAAAAATCCATTAGAAATTTTTAATTTGAATGGGAAAAAAAACAACGGTAAAGATATAAATAAACATATAAATTAACATTATTTATTGAAGTAGTCAAAAAGAAGGCTTCATTTGCATCACTTAACTAACTGAGATTTATTGTTCATAGAGCTCAAAAAATAAGAGAGCGTTCAAGGTGCAAAATGACTATTTAATATTATGTCTTCCCGTATTTCTTAGTAACTGTGTTTGGAAGAATGCCAGGAAATTTATTTTCTGTGGAAATGCTTGTGTTACATTTTCATCATGAGGCCATTTGTCAACACTCAGTTATAAGTTACAAACATTAGTACTTTTTCAATAAAAATATTTTTAAATAGGGGATCAAACTGTGAGACATAACGAAGGGGAATCATAAATGCTTACGATTTTTTTTGTAACATTGTATTTTTAATATATCATCTGTGATAACAGTTGACTTCATAAAAATCTTAAGCAAATCCAGTGCAAATACAGTGATTTCCAATTTGATATAGTGTTTCATTTCTTAAGCAGACTCTTTGGTTTGCAATGATAAAGTGACTAATATTTTATATTATATTTTAGTGACATTCTCTTTGTCTCTGAATATATACATCAAGGAAGATTTATTATGACATAGTAACTATATGAAACGAGCAGATATTATCATTTATTTTTTTTTCATTAATGACTTATGACTTTGATCAAAACAGAGGAAAAGTGCTGATTTTTTCCATACATAATGATCTTCAGTATTTTAAATTTCTTTTAGTGCAGGAAGGTATATTAATCTAAGAACACACACAGAAGATACTTATTTGTGTATACTTAAGTTTATAATTCTTTAAAGTGTATTGCGTAAAAAAAAATTTCTATTGAAAATAGTATATGAAAGGCGTTTTTTATAATCTACAAATTGATTTATTTTTTGTAAGTAAATGTACATTAATTTTTAAATCTTAAAAAACCTCTGAAAATTTCTAATTATAAATTTTTTGTGTATCTGCAGTAGGTTAAATTATTTCAGTAAATATTATTTCTTAACGAAAAACTTCATAAAAAAATTCGTCCCCCACCCCCCAATTTTGTTTCTGATGAAAAAAGAAGATGAAAGCAAGAAAAAAGAGAGAAAAAACACTGAAAATATTAAAACCATTTCCTAAAAATAAAGAAAACATTATGATTAAGATCCTGGAGACCACAAAAACAGGAAGTTTTCAAAATATGTCAAAATACGGCAAAAAATAAATGTATTAAAATTTGTATACATCCTACATCATAAAACTGTTATAGATTACTTTAATTCTTTTACATCTAGTTAAGTAATTAAGTTAATTCTTCTAGAGAATAAATAATAACTAGAATTTAAAAACATGAAAATAGTATTTTAATACACTTTGTACTCAAAAAATATCTGATAGGGCATTTTTAATGTTGATACTGCAAATTGATTCTTTAAGGGATTTTTTTTTTTGTATTGGGGCAGTGCACTGGTATTTTAACCTTCGCGCAGACCTAGAATATCCCCAAGAAGCTGGTATCACTTTTTTAGAGGCATCATATAGGCGATACTAATTACCGCAGGTAATTTTGGCGACCAGTTTTCTCCCTAAAGGAAGACACTTGAATTCTGATGATGCAAACCTGTACTAAGATTTAATTTTTCTGGGAGCACCCAAGCCAAAGAGACGCTCTAAGGATCTTTTACATGCCGTATAATCATCACCGCGCTGTCGACTTTCTGCATCATGAAGATCCACCGACTTGGGCCAGGATCAAACCCGCAACCTTAGATGCAGAAAGCTAGCGACAAACCAACCACGTCACCCAGTCGTCTTAAGTAGAAATGAAGCACTATATTATTAGTCATTTGTGTAACATGCATGTGTGAAGTTTTTCCAAGTGGTCCAAAATTATCTGTTTCTGCGTATAAAAAGACTTCAAATTATTTTGTCACTTGAAGGAAGTGGCAAAAAATATTGCTACAATTACAAGAATTGGATTGAGAAGGGCATTTTCAAGTTCTTAGCAGATATATGTTCTTAATGTACTTTTATCATCTTAAAATAAGTAAGGTAGAAGAAAATAATTAGAAAAATCGTTTTATAAATTAGCAATGTTTAGCAATGCTTATAGGCGTATTTCAACACTCAGGACGTAATAAATGCTAAAAGAATAGTACTTAATAGTTGTGGATATTAGAAAAAAGAATGTACATGAAACCACTTGTTCTAACAAAAAAAAAAGGTCTTAATTGCTAAAGAGCGTATGAAATGAAATATTCAGTTGCGAAGAAATGGCCTTATGAATCAAAACTCAACCAATTCCCGAACAATGGGAACCACACGAAACTGTGAGCCCTTCTTGCACATTGCACATCACTGTGTGTGCAGGCAAAAGGAACCCAGTTCCAGATCAAGTGTCGCTTCTGTGGTCTGGTCTGGAGTCAGTAACTTTATAAGACAACAAATGTAGCTGGCATATTCCAGTACGATAACACCATAATCTACCAAGCTCAGTTTATTCTGAATTAACTCAGGAAACATGAGGATTTATTTTCCCTTGAATAGGTCACATTAAAAGGCCTAAGTCTTCTTCCGATCGAAACACTTTCGAATATGTACAGGGGTTATGGAATGGTTTGTCTTATTCTTCGTCAGTTCAGTGTCTCGGCGAAACACTATTCTCAAATCTTGACGATAATAAGTGCTGAAGGTAAACATAATCTTATTTGAAACAATGGTCACACCGAATATTTTAGTTAATTCTGAGCTAAACGTGATCCAATCAAATATTTAAGTACGAGAGCTTTTTGTTGGTCACTCATTATTCATGAATCTAAAAATAGTAATGTATTAAATTCTTCTCCTTTTAAGGAATACTGAGATTTTGAAAATGTGAGCACATTGCGCGTGTCTTCATAATCCATATTTATGCCGATGTGTGTAAAGAAAAACCTTCATTTTATAAATTCAGAATAATTCACAAAACATTTTAAATTATTTGGAAAATTGCATCAGCTAACCAAGGAAATCCTTGAATGTGTACCTGGTACACATTTCGGGAAACTGTATCTATCAGAAAATGCTATACAAGTGCCATTGATGGAAAGGATTGTCATTTGTACCACTTCTGTGATGGCTTCTACCATGCAGCTAAAGTTGCATAAGATACGTTGTACTTGCATTGTCTACTGAAGAGGTTTCTACACCTGCTATATTCGAAAGAATTAAATGTAATCAATTCAATGTATCTCATTTGCTGAAAAACTCCGTAAGACTAGTTTCGGAAACAAGAGATCCGGGAATGGACGTCAAAAAATATCTACTGTCACACGAGCGTTATCTTTTCTGTCAACCTTTTAGAAACAGAAAAATCATGTCAATAGATCTCACTGCTTCATGAGAATCAGAGGCCTTGGAGGTGGGGTAAATGTAAGCAGTAAGCTCGGGAACATTAGGTTTTAAAACGATTCATGGGAGCCTGCTAACTTAAGAAACCACAAGTTACTGAACAAAAGAGAACCAATGGATGATCAAGCGGTTATCCGTGAATCACCTGAAAAAGAATTTAGCATCTGTTATTCTGTGTCTTAAGTAAAGCATCCACTTTTTAAAGCAATTTAAAAGTGCTTTTTCTTACCAAGAAATGAATATGCTCGAATTTGTCTAAGTTACTGTAAACGCCCAGGTGTACAAAAAAATTCTATAAATAATACTCTCGTATTCTTTTAAAGATTACATGGACGATGCACACCACATACATTAAATATTTCATCTACTGTTATTATCCTTATGTGCCTATTTAATACCTTGCATTGTCTGTTTCATTTTAAATCTAATTGAAAAACCAAGGGAATAAGATAGGTGGAAAAGAGTTGTACAGGAAACTTTACATCACCGACGCATCTAACAGCAGCACATATTCAAGTTTGTTACGATTACAAGCAATAACTGTTTTGTGCTTGTCGCTGAATTTGTGTAAATGTGTAAGGATCTTGCCTCCGAACCTAAAGGTGTGGAAGAAAGGAAAGGAAAACTAGACATAACTAAAATCACTTAATCTATTTACAGTACAAACCACACAATACAAGTTCGATCATTCAAAGCTAAGAGATGCACCCAATTTATCAATAGGAAAACAATTAACGAAGCACACGAGATATAAGAAAAGTTTAATTACTTGTAACACTTTCTTCAATTCAATTACTCTGACTTCCTAGCTATCTGATATAGATGAAAGCTTACGTGACAAATCTTCACCTTAATTATTACAATGATCAATTACTAAATATCTGCGTAACACTTTTAGTTAAGTTATTAATCATTGCGCCGCTGGAAGTCTACTCTATATCTATCCCCCTAAGCAGAAATTCAAGACTTTATATAGTAGTCTTAATTTGCATGTTCACGTTTTCTTCTTCGGAGGAAGCATTCTAATAAAATAATTTTTAAGGACCAAAAATTCCCCAAGAGGACAGTTAGTAAGAAGATCGTGGATATAGACATCACAAATGTATCCTTATATTATTTTTATAGCAGTTTATGATGGAGATTTGTATTCAGTATAGAGTTAATGTTTCTCGTGTCAAACATTACCATGTAATGTAATTTTTTTTGCACATCTCAATACATAATAAAATGACATAATATAATTTCGGACTATACTCATTCATTCTCTGGATAAAATGAGAAACCTGTGACAATATCCCTTTTATTGTTTCTGTGGGCGATGTCAATGAACAATTAATCCTCTTTCTAAAGATATCTAAAATCATAAAGGCAATTATGCATGTATTGCAACCTTATTTCTTGTGAAAATGTCTTCGAATGATTTATAGTTTTTGAAATTTTTCTTCAAAAAGAGATTATTTCCTGTAAGAGAATGAATTTCTTTCAATACAAAGAACTGAATTGTAAGAATTTTCCCTAAATAACTGTTTAAACGCTGGATTTATCTAAATAATATCTTATTTGAATTATGAGCTACAATAATTTTAATAATTTTTATTTGATGTGATGAAATTATTTAAATTTATTTTAACAAATTTCTAGGAGGGCTAATGTTTCCTTATGATTATACAATGCACACCCGGACCACGATTTAACGAATTCATCGGAACAGAACATTTTGTTCGTTGATTCGGGGTTATTCGCTCTATCGGGGTTCAAACAAAATACAAATCTTTTCTGCACTTACCTTTTTGAAATACTATTTACAAGTAAATGCACAAAAATATCCTTAGTTAAAAATTACACACGTTTTATTCAACAACTAAAAATACTACTTTTACACAGAAATTATCTGGATGTTTCCAAATACTGACTAATAAATATGATATTTGATATTCCTTTTTATTTCTGACGCGAAAGAGTTATGTTAAGGAAAACATATTGCTTCCTGTACATCCTGCTGAATGAGGGGTATATATATGTTTTCATAGTTTCCAAGCAATTTAAATCATACGAAAATATAACAGTTTCGATAGGAATTTCCTTATCAATTTCTACACCCAGGAATACTTTGACAAATCAACTATTTCCACGAATTCAGTTGCACAGATAGGTAGTATGTCATCAAATTTGACATAATCATTAAATTCTTAAAATATCCCCTGCGTTGTGAAGTGGGATGAGATGAGAAAGGAATTGACTGTCCTATTCAAAACTCACATGATAGGTTATACTTATTTCTTACCTGCACTTGCCAAGACTAATAACTCGTGGCGTTCTTTTCCGTCAAAATTTGATGTGTACAAGAAACATTTTCCTGTTCCGGACAAGTAGGATATGCCATGTGAAAATAAAATCCAATTTAATTTATAATACAAACTATTTTAAAAAAATTCCCCAGTTGTTGCAGTAATACGATACATAGTGGTTTTTCCCCTTCATTTTAATCATAAAAATAACTACATCGTGAAATTCGTTAAATTGGGGTTCTTTAAATCGGAACCGGCTGTATTTCTTTTTGTATTTTTGTATTATTATTATTATTATTTATTAACTTCGCACAATAAAACTATACAAGAGCTTTTATTGATGTGTATCATAATTTTGAATCCTAGTCAAGAGGCGATGATTGTACTTGAGTTGGGCTACTTCCCTCTCGAACTGTCCACGTCACGCCAATGTGAGGACGTTGGACCTAGACAGATTTACAGATGCAACATATAGTCCCTCTACTCGGAGGGTCCTTAATTTATTAAAATAATATAGTCGTCCTTACAAAATAAGTTACGTGAAAAATATTTATATGCATGTATTTTATTAATATTTATCACAGATACATGTTTTTCATTATGAAATGATAAAAAATTGAAGGTACTAGAGGGTGTATCTCCTGTATGCCTAACCACGGACCAAGCCACATTGTACAAGTTATAAGGCAGTTCATATACTCCTTAATCAATTTTTAAAAATGTAATTTATATGTAATATGTAGTTCTATTTTATATTGTAAACAAGAAAAAAAAATAAAGAAGTCAAATCTTCCTCAACGCCTTTTAATCTGTACTTTGATTTAGTGCTTCTACAAAAACAATGTTCCTATAATTGCTTTTCTACTAAATTACACTGAATTTTTATTCTGTCTTTGCTTCTGCACCTACAGAGCCACATACAATTGTCCATGAGTAAATAGTTTCCTTCGATGTTACACATAAGTCAACTTTTTCAAATCTATGCCCATCAGGTTTATTAATACTCATGGGAAATGCCGATCTTACATCGAATTGTGCACCTTTCAGTACGAATGACATATCCAAGTCCCTTCGAGTGCTCAGTATGATCCTTGGTATACATACAAATTCGCCTTTTTTTTATCTCCTGATAAAATTTCACACTGTAGTATATTCTTCTGAATATTTTTCCCCACCAATTTTGTGCCATTGCACAATTCTGGCATGGCGATGCAGCCTAATTTCAAATTCAGTTTAGCAGGTGGCATTCCCGATGAAGTTTGTGATAATAGAAATTCAGGCGGATACTATAGCATAATATGTTCTTGATAATTACCATCTTCACCGCCAAGAGAACAGCCAAATAAATTTATTACACCATCATGAATACGTTTTTAATATATAGAAGAGTAAAAGTAATTGAAGTAAGGTAAAAAAAATTACTTTCGAAAGCATGTAACTCTAACATAAATAATGCTACTACAAAAATAGCAGATCCCTTCCCATACTTTTTTAACAATTCAGAAACGAATGTATGAAAAAAAATTTTCTTGCATCCTAGATATTATGAATTATGTTTCAGGCACATCCTCCCTCCCCCCATCTTTTACTTGAGACTCATAATGCCATCAATCGTATTTGGGCTGGCGTTATTCAATCTGATTCGTTACTTTGCTGCTTGATTTTCAACTGAACTCCTCTGATTATTCAAATTTTTGCATGTAAAATAGAGCTGAACACACATCCTCACGTCATGAGATGTGTAAATTAATGAATGAGGTATTGTTGCTTCTTAAATGTGATTTGAAATCGATAGATACATCAGTGTGTTGTTTCTGATATCTGACAATCATTAAAATATGCTATTTCTGTTGTGTAACTAGAGATCAAACATATGAAGCACGCCATTTTGAAAATCAATGTGATGCTGTGATATGGCCGCTCTTTGGTGACCATATCTTTGATTGTCAGCGTGAATTAGAGGTGTGGGATTCTCAAAATGAATAGACATTTTAAATTCTTAATATGACTTTATTTTAAGAATGTAACTTAAACCTCTATAACAATTTAGATAAATTTATATAAGTGAGAATTTATAATGAACCAAACACACAACGATAGTTAAACCGAATCGCGTAATGTAGACCACTTTATCTAAATAATTATATTATCCGCCTACTCTCAATTCTGATAATATTACAAGTCCTAATATCAAATAATCAGTCCTACCTTAATCCAAACTAAGATTCAATCACTGTACTAAGACATCTGGGCGCGCGTGCAATGGTATGCACCTTGTAGTAATGACTAGATATCCCGGTAACTTTATGATAGGCTGTCAATTCACGTTCGTATCTCTTCCAAACTTAACTTTCCCTAAATTGCCATACTGCTTACTGAAACTTCTGTTCTTTTAAAAGCTATCTTATTTGCATTTCAGATTCGCATTTCGCTTCTTGGATTTTGGTTGGAAAAGAGTTGCCATTAATCTTGGCCGTCTAAGAACCCAGAGGTTATGTTACAGAAAAGACGCGTGAGCCCGTCACAATGCTACTTGTATATATTCTAGTTCTATCAAAATCGAAAATACTTTTTAGTAGTTAAATCATGTGTGCTGCCTATCACAATTTCTGAAATATATAGCATTATTTTTTTAAAGTATTTTACTGATTATTTTAATTGACAGTTTTAAATCATTAAATACTTTTAAACTTAAGATAAATGGGCAATTAGGGGGAAAAACTCTTTTTCAATTCCTACACTATTAGCTCGCACTGTCTATATATTTATTTATTTATATATTTATTTATTTATCTTGGTGGAGTTTTCAATCGTTAATAAAATACATTTTAAAGCACTGAATTAGCTGAAATTTTATATACAGGATTTTTTGGAGGACAATACAATAATTTAATTATAACAATAAAAATTAATTGTTAAAACTAATTATTTAAAAATTACAAATACCCCGTTGGCGACATAGCGACTTTGTCAAAACTTGGAAAAATTTTTTTTCTCACGTTTTAAAGCATTCGTTGGACTAAATTTTAAAAAGGACAATCATCAAATAAAATTATAAAACTAATTACCACTTAATGTTGTGATTCTGTCCTATGTATATACATATTTATATTAATTGTAACTTTTTAAAAAAAAGTAGTTAAAATAAATTTTACATTGTTGATCAAAGTAGGAATTATTAAAACTATTTTTTTTTTTTTTTTTTTTTTTTAAAGATAAATTGAACAATAAAAAACCCTGCAATTTGGGCTCAAAAAAATTTAATAAATTTTTTCTTATTTTGGAATAAATAAGTTTATCCTCACTACTCAAAAATATTTTATCTCAGACGAAAATTTAGTTAAATATTTGTAACCCCTACCTCACAGGTCATAATGTTTCCCTTGTGTGTAAGATTTTTCTCAAGGATTTTTTTTAAAACTTTCTACTAACGTTCATCCAAGATTCAAGGAATCTTACGTATTTAACGTGGAATCTTATGTTATTCAAATTCTTTGGGATAAACAACATTGTGGGAATTTAAAATGTTGTTGAACATGAAGGATGACTTAAAGACATGTAAAAGCACACAAAAGAAACATTTTAATTTAAATAGTCCTAACACAGCCTAAATTAGAATATATTAATTAATTTTAATACTTCTCAAATTAACAAGTAAGTTATAATAGAGCTAACTAATATTTAGTTACTAAGGAAAAAATTCTAAAAAAGTATTGAATAAGCTTTTGGAATATCAAACAAGGTGTCAAAATTTTTCCGCATTTTTTAAAACCTCAAAAAAAAAAGCAAACAGAAGACTTATATAATTTTTTCTAAAAAATTAGTAGTTTTTTATCTCAATTTTTTTTGAATTTAAAAATTATAACCAATAAAAAAAATTCTCCCCTTCACAAAACAAACAATATTTCTGAGTCATCGGGCAATTTTTTAACTCTTTTTTCTGATCCTACATCGTTAAAGACACCAAATATAAATTTTTTGATGACAGCGGCAAAAATTCATCATTGAAACCTGATTTTGAGAAAGAGGAAGAAATTATCGATATCTTTACTTGAAATTCGGGAACTTCTTCCAATAATCCCAAAATTTTTAAATGGAATCTTTCAATAAACCATTTAATACCGACTCCCAAACCCATGCATCACTAGATAACCATACAGGTGAAAAGGACATCATTGCAACGCCGATATTTAAGGGAAGATAAAGAGTGAATCGATATATTTAATTCAAATTCGGCATTCTAGTTTAATAACTCAAATTTTCAAACGGATTTTACAATGAAGCTCTTCATTTTACACCTGTTTCAAAAGGGTGCATCCCAGACAACTATACGGATGAAGACTATAAAAAAAATGTTGTCCCTTTCCCCCAAAAAAAAAAAGTTTTAAAATGAAGGGGGGGAAGATTCGATATTGGGACCTTCCGCCCGTACGCAAGTACTTTATCGCCAGAAAAAGTTTTCTTCGTGTGATGTTTTATACTGGTTTATATAGATATCACACCGCCATATACCCCCCTCCAGTGATTCGGCGAATAGATGAACGAAAGATACCTATTCTTGGCAAACATGTGAGCGTTGCGTCACTTCGTGGGCCGTCTTGTGCGTGGCGGCGAGAATTCGTCATTTGTATGAGACGGCTTAGTTTGCGTCATTTTTCTGACGGCTTGTTGCTTTTTGGTGAATAGATGGCGCCATGACTTGTCGTGAAGGGGGCGTTCTTTTAAGAGGGTCACCAAGAAGAAGGGAAAATTCGATATTGCCTTCCGTTCCGTGCGCAAGTATTTTATCGACCACGCCAAAGTGATAGCCGTGTATGTTTTTGGTACTGTTTATAGAATCCACCGCCATAAAAAATATAAAATCACTTTTTTTGAAAACTGTAACGGGTAAACCCAAATTTTTTCATAAAATATTTAAATAATTTTAAAGCATATGGCACACAGATAGAACTTATATTACCACTTTAAAAAAAAAAACATGTCGTGTTGTAAATGTCCCCAAAAAGTTCTTACCCGGGCTATAAATTAAATTCAAGCAGAGGCTTGAACTAATTTTGGCATTAAAAAAGGACTAGAATCTGATATCACTATTCCAACAAAGGCCTAAACTATTTATATATTAACAATTTTAGTGAGTTCAATACTATTTATACATATTAATATTTTTATCAAAACCTGGACTGTTTATTCATATTAGTAATCCTAACGAAGGCGGACTATTAATTCATATTAATATTTTTAAGAAAACTTGGGCTGTTAAAATTTCTATTTAAATTTTAACAAAAGGCCAATAATATTTATTCATAT
>BMAV01020640.1:272860-341757 GCA_019973955.1 Trichonephila inaurata madagascariensis | reverse complement strand
TTTTTGGGCTTTTTCAGATATAAAAGAAATGAAGAATTAATATGATATTCTGGCTTCACTATCTTTTAGAAAGTAGCATTTTTTTATCATACTTCCCATTTTTAAATGAGTTGATTCATTTTTTCTGGTATAAAATATGTTTCGCGTTTTTTCTCCTATATTGTTATGTTAAATGGACTATGTCTTTACGTACTAAAACGAAAAAAGAAAGTATTCATGGAATATTTTGAAATTTTTAAAAACACTATATTGTTAACAGAGGAATGAGTTATAATATTAGAAATTTCCACTGAAATTGAGGCATTATTCTGTCTTTAAATGTGCTTCGCGTTTAGTTCAAGCTCTCGTACACTTACCGAAGACAGCCTTAATCGAGGTTCCAAATAACGAGGTCCGTCGCCAATAGTCCTCATGCTGTTTTATAGTGTGACTTTAACAGGCACCCACTGATCCTCCATTGGTGCCAATAACTCATAAAAATACTCAAGAAAGATTTATAATGTTTCTTTTCCTCATGACAAGTAGCAAACAAGAGAAAATACAGCATTTTTTTTATCGAGATCTTACTTTCTAAACACATGAGAACATTTAAGCACAAATCTATATAACTACAGATAATTTTTCGCGCACACATACACAAAATATACCTTCTAAAACCTTAACATTGACTCACAATGATTTTAGTTAAAAATCTCCAATAAAAAACAGTGGATGTTAAACGAGTATAAAACGACATTAATATTGTACCTTCAACGTAATTTCAAACGGTGTGATTAAGCAGTAAAGTTTGTTTTTGTTTTTAGAGGAGCACTTACCACTGAGTCGACTGCGTGATTAACGATTTTCCAGCATGTTTCGTTATTTAGTCATTTCTATTTTAAAATAAAGTACCTGGATCAAATTAGCATACGATGATGCAGTTTGACTGTACACTGTTGACATATTGATCTATGTGGATTGCGTGTTACTTTACTTTTTTTAAAATTTTATTTTACCTTCAGACAACTAATTCAAATTTTACAAAACTTTTTAATTAAGTTATAAATATTTATGAATACATTGAAAGTATTAGTTTTTTTATAATGCAGTGCCGTATGTATAAGAATTCCGAAAAGAAAGAAAAATAAGAATGAGAGAAATATTAAGAGTTTCTTTTCACTCCAAAACATCTTTTTAAATAATAATAATAATAATAATAATAATAATAATGCGATAAATCTTAATGCAAATCACTGGAATAATAACAGTACACAGAAACATAACATAAAACATAAAAAAAACATAATTATTCAAGGAAATATTGTTAATTATTCATACAAGAAGCATAATTATATTCAAGATTTCAAGAGAAACATGTTAATTCTGCATCATATGTCATAACCGCAACACTTTGTACTCGTACCAACTAATTCCAGAATAAACTATAACGAAGGCAGCTAAACTTTTTTTAAAGCTGAAAGGCCTCGCAATGAGTTGCAATTTATTTATATCTAATCAGCAATATTCAACAATATTTATTATTATCTCTAATTACACATATTACATATATACAAATCTCTAAATTTTTCAATCTCGCATAAGAAAAAAAGACGTGCTGATTAACAGAAGAAATTAATTTCGTTTAAAAGTGACATAACGAGTACAATCGTCAACGTAGAACCAAAAAAAGAAAACATCATTTTACTACATAAAGTCCTCCTAATGTATGTAATTTAATATTAAGTCCGCCTCTTTTTTTTATGACCCTATGTTTTTCTAATAGTAACATTATTTGTTTTACTGAATAACAAATTTATTAATTTTGTTAACACATACTACATTATTAATAAATGCCCGGGTGTTTAAAAGTCCACACATCAACCTTTGAGGTTGAGTTTTAAGACAGATGAATTATGTTAACAAACAGAATAAAATACAAAGATTGAACGGTTATCTTTATTGCAGGTGTCAGACATGGTAAAATAACAGTAAATTTAAAAATTTGTCCGTTTTCCTGGACACAAAATTTGAACTCTTTTTACCAGATTAATTGACACTTTACGAAAAGCATGCGAATTAATGTCCGATATTGCATTGAGGATATTACTCTCAAGTTCATCAAGCGTATGGGATTTTTCCCTATAGCGATTTTCGGATATCCCCAGGAAAATATCCTGAATTGACAAGTCCGGTAAAGGGGTTTGGTCAAAGTCCTTTGGAAATGACAAGATCATCGAAAAATTCAGCTAAAATTTCCATACTATCCCGTAATGTGTGACAAATTGCGCTGTCTTGCTGCAACCAAGCGTACCTTTCATCACTTTCAGCAAGGATATGAATTTTGAAATTTATGTTTATGAGACGGACGGTCTTTCAATGGACTTCTTTGAAACGGTCTCCACACCTGCCACTTTCATTTTCATTATAGACACTCCCCGATTACTTCCTGTCTGAAACCGGGGCTGTGGTAGCCCAGTGGTCAAGGTATCGGATCATGGCAGGCATGTCATGAGTTCAAGCCCAGTACCACTAAACCCGCCGTGTAGGGCAGCGATGCACGTTAAATCTATCGAGGCTGAAACGTCCTCCCGTTGGTGTGGTAGTTAGGAGGGGGTGCCAGCTCAGGTGTCGTCCATGTCACTTAAACCCTGGTTCAAAATTACGTGGTCCGTCGCCAAAAGCCCTCGTGTAGCTGAACAATGCGACGTTAATATTCATTCACTCACCCTGTCTTAAACCGATCCTGTGTCACGTAACCGTTGCGCTAAAAGTGTTATCATCCATGCATTTGGTGCTGTTTCACCTGGATATTTCTGCTGAAATGCATTTATCACATGGCAACGAGATTTTATAGCGAAATAAAATTCCACGATGGCTATTTGCTCTTGGAAAAATATCATGCACTTCCCGTTGCACTCAACTGACTACAACTGAGAAGTATTTCGAAACTGATGCCTGCAACGCTCAAAACTTCTTATGATGGGGTCCCTGTTGCCATCTAGTGAAAGAAATCTCAACCAACCCTTTTGGTTTTTAAGCAACAAGGCTAACCATGTGGATTTGCGTGACTTTTGAAACACCCGATACACACGATATAGAATCTTATGAGGCTTCTCCAGACATCTTGTTATTCAAATTTAAGTTCGTGTAACTTCTATTGTTGCAGATTAGATGACTAATAACTTGTATTAGGATTGTAAGATGTTACTTTTAGCAAAAAGCATACTGAAGTGAAGTCATCTGCCAAAAGGTTTCTAATGGATTCTTCTAAATTATTCATCCTGAAAATAATGACTTACAATATAGGTAGATGAAAGAATGGGTTTAAAATGGCATAACCACTTCTTAAATAGTTAAATGTGTTTGAATCAAATCCCGCAACCAGTGGCGTAACGAAGAATATTAGGGCTTCCCTGAAAAGTCAGGTTTGGGGTCCCAAGCTGGGTCTTACAAAGGACTGGACAACCATAACCTTTAGGCTCCCTTGAGCTCTGCAACCCCACGATGCGGAGATTGTGGAAGTGTACGTTAACCATTTCTCATCCTGCTACGATCAAATCTCCTTTGTTCCTAATACTCCATAGTGAACTTTGAAATTTTTTGAACGGTGTAGTGCCGAAAATATTGTGTCGTGTGACATTAGTGGCACGCACGCCTTCGATTCGTCATCCCTGACCTGACGATTTCCTGGAGTGCAGAAGTCGTAGGGGTCCAATAGAGAAGAAAAAACCAAATATTTGCAATAATAATGGTTTTCAGTGTCGTATTATATTATATCCCAAAACATAAATATACTCCTCGACATTTAATTGAACAAAATTAATTAGCGTTTTTAATAGCGGAGGACGAGCAGAATTGTTATTTTGACCTAGGGCACAGAAATGTGGAAATCTAGCCGTGAGGACCATTTCTTTCTACCTCTTGGATGATCCCTTAAAGCATCCGACTACGTTCAGAACCATGATTTTAAAAAAAGCACATAAATGGATAATTTTCATAATATTTATGTCATTTAGATTAGAATACATGTATAAAATTGTTTAAGGACAAGACAAAAATTTTTAAATACAATATTTTGGCAAAAAATTTAAATTAGAATAACCTTTTTCCCAAATGTTCTCCTTTTGTAAAAAATGCTTCTATTGTATTAATATTTTGCCTGTATATAGCTCAGACCTCTGTACAGAGGATCAATAATGAGTTTTGAAAAATTCACATTATTTTCAGTTACCACCCATTGAAATAATTATCCGCGTTTTTTTTTTTAAAATTTCTCCCCTCTGTTCGTAAAACATGGATAAACCCACTTCTAAGTTATATATTTCAAAAATTCCAGTGGAGCCTCTGTACAGAGGTCTGAGCTATATACAGGTAAAATATTATTATGATAAAAGCATTTTTCGCAAAAGGAGAATATTTTGAAAAGGGTCATTCTATGTTCATTTTTTGTCAAAATATTTTACTTAAATAATTTTTTATTGTAATACTATTCTTAAAACAATTTTATATACATTTTCTAATCTAAGTGACACTAAATACCATGAAAATTATCCATTTATGCGCTTTTTTAAAATCATGGTTCCGAACGGATACCTTAAAAATGTTCTACTGTACTTGCATTTTACTAAAAGATAACTGCACAACGGAAATTCTCAGGAATCGAAAGTAAGCATTTAAATTACGAGTGTAATGGGTTCTACAAAAAATAGCACATAAACACTGCAGCAGATGTGCTACCGTATAAAGCTATTTCGATGAAGTATCTGTTCATTTGTGAATTAACATACATAAAACACATAAAATTACAATAATATAATTTCCCATTTACTCTCTACAAATATTTTTTTTCATTATTTTAAATTTTATTTCTAAACCTATCTGTGTCTTCCTCTTTGCCTCTCACCCATTTTATTTATAATATTCCATGTTGAAGCAATCATGTATTGATCTCATAAATTTCTCACCGTACCACAAAAGCCTATTATACAACTTTAGATAAGTTTATTAGATTAGGAAATAAATACACAGGAAAATTCCGGAATCAGCGTTTTTCACAAAAGAATCGGTATGATATTTGATCTCTGGAAGCTCAAAGGGTGTCAAGGAATCATCATAAATTTAAATCATGTAAATAGAGACCTAACTGCAAGAGTATTTCGTCTGTTCTATCAAAAATAAAAATAAATACATATAGACGGAAATAAGAGATATCACTTGCAAAATTTTGCACACATAAAAAGAACCACATTTAATATCTAACGTTGAGCTATCTAGAATCTCTTCTGATTTCTAACAACTTTCAATACCTTTTAAACACCAATATTTTTTAAGATGACTCATTAAATATTTAATAACTCACTTTTCCGAGCAATGAATAATTTTTCCTTTTATTTATTCCGTCGCTCGCTATCAACAGAAGGGTTAACTGAAAAATTAAAATACTATATAATAGGTTAGTCACAATATTAATGACCATCACTAAATTCCAAATAAATTTTACAAATAGTTATCGAAATTTCTCGTTATAAAAATATTTCTCAACTTTGCTCTGGAAACAGATGAACATGGATGCGATAATATTTAAAAAGTGAAAATTATTTTGATTAAAAAATTAACATCAATTTCACTTATACACCTTCCTGCAAAACCCGTACCATATGCATTAAAAACATGAAATAATTTAAACGCTGATAATTTAAATTATCCATTATATTTGCTAAAATGGCATCGCTCTATTATAAACATGAAAACCTTTGAGGTAATATTCAGTGGCGTAACGGAGAACATTAGGGCTTCCCTGCAAAGTCAGGTTTTGAGCCCCATCCGGAACTTATAAAGGATTGCAAAACCATAACTTTGAGGCCCCCTAGAATTCTGCCCCCCTTTCGCGATGCGGGGAGGGGGAACGTTATGCCACTGGTAATATTCTTTTTTCCTAGGAACAAAAGATTAATAAATCTCTCGGTACACCTCTCTCAGAGAACAACCCTGTTTCTAAATCGCCGCATTTCTTAAAAGAATAGGTTATTATAAAAATAAATTGAATAGTAAAATATATTAATAATACACATACTAGATGATAGAAACGGAACTATACATTTGAATTTAAAAACATTTTTACACAGATATTTCAAACTGCATATTTAACATACGGGACAACGTTATTACAGTGAAGGAATGAGCTAATTAGTTAGTTTCGATTAGGTCCCTGACCACCAATGAGAATTCCATACCAGTATCCATGGGATGCTAAGAACCAGGTCGCACAGCTTGAGATGAGTTACGCATGCATCATAATGCAATTTTTTGAAACATTTATGATGATATACAATAATAATATAAATTATACCTTGGAAGATACAGCATAAATCATAACACTGAATACATTTAGAATTATTAAAGTAAATTTTCTTGATTAACTCAAGATATCAGGCCATTAAATCATCATAAACACTCATTTTGTGATTAAGTCTTATATTCGTCCGCTATTACAAATATCCCTTTAATCAATCCGTAAACTCATTAAATATTTGGGAGAATTTTGAAATTTAGGTTATCTAAATTCGGCGTATAACGCGCACCCCTTTTTTATGAAGAAACCTGAAATGTGTACGTGCGTAAAGCTCTTATGTTTTGAAGTCATTTATTCAAGGTATTATTTCAAGCTTTAGAAAAAAAATAGTATACTTCTAGAACTACAACCTTTAATTTCACAAGAAATATCATTTCTTTTAAATAAACAGTATTTCGATATATATGGGTCTAATTCTTTTCTAAGCTCAATTTTTTTTTAACTTTTAAAGCTCTCATTTTTATACCCGGCGTATAACGTGCACCTGTTAATTTTGATCTTTTTTTGTATTAAAAGTGCGCGTTATACGCAGGATTTTAGGTGAATATTTTTAAAGCGTGCAGTTTTCTTCTGTATAGTGAGGAAAAAATTTTAAAACTCATTTACATTAAAAATTGCGTTCATCTCATCTTTTTACAAAATGTACTAAAACTGAAATATGGAATTAATTTTTAAGTAGACAAATGCGTTAATATTTATATACAAATCTATATATTTGTGACAGATATAATTGTTTATAACGTTAAGTAATGTCTGTCAAAAATGTCTACTAAATACAGTTTTTAACATGAAAAGGTGTGACGTAATGCAAAATATATTTTAGCACAGAAAGAACCAATTGGTTCAAAAAGAAATTGGTAACGTATAAAAATGTACAGTTCCCTATACAACAATGGAATCCAAATGTCATAATAAATATTTAAAATTTCAAGCCCTTTATTTATCCCCAAAAAAATTCCGAATCTGGACTTTTATTTTCAAAACGAAACGAAAACAATTTCAACACAAAATTTTTAGATCTATGATTTTCTCATTTCTGAAAAAAAAATTCCACTTACCAAGAATTACCATTGCCGGCAACACCGAAAACGTAAACTAAGAACTATGAAAAATTATATTTTTATTCCATTAAACACAAACTTTTAATATAATAGTTATAAAGTTGACTGCGGACTCCCCTCCCTCCGCGCGGATTTTATGTGAGACCGGTTCTATTACAAAAAAGAAGTGAGTTAATTTCAATAAAACAAAGATAGGATCACATTTCCCTTATAAATCGTTTGAGGAATACAAAAGTCTGAAAATCATTTGGCATTCATACAAAAGTAATATTAAAAATAAAGAAAGCAATTAATGATAAAAACAGAATACGGGGTGAATTATAGATTTTAAACAGCGAATTACGGGATTAAAAAACCCAAGGCTGCTCAACATCCCTTTTACAAGGAAAGAGAAAGCCGAAATTGAAAAGTACATCTGATAACTCACAAAATTACATGAAGAATTAAAAAATTAAACTATAACCGTATAAAGTATTGTATTCATTTATCATCAGAATTAGAATCTTCATTTTAAGTTCTAAAGGCATCATTATATTAATTGAAAATATTAGAATTTCAAAAACCATGAAATAGAATTTTATAAGCGAAGTTTCACACCGTTCATAGAAAAAATTAAGTTTCATTAATAGTTTTAATTTTAAAAACAACAACATTTGAAACTTGTAACTAAGCGCTAATTGAAGTGGACGTTCACAAAACGTTCTGAAGGGGAAAACTGCGTTTGTTAAGAACCTTACATTAACAATACTAATGAATGTTTCATTTAAGATAAAATGTATACATGTAACAGGAAAGAATAATATTTCACAAATACATTCTTTTAAAACGTTAAATTAAAAATAAATTTAATTTCCTGTAAAATTTACTTTAAAATTGTTTCCTTAGGTACTTATCATAAAAAGAAAAAAATCACAATGAAAAAGAATATTCTAAAGTTCACTCAATTAATTAAAGTGGTTAATTGAGCTTTCCCTTCAATTTCATTGGTAGTTGAAAAATTAACTTTGGAACTATAACTAAATTTTTGAAATGTACAATACTTCAATGCATAAAATTGACCAAAAGTAATTATATGTTCATTTTACTTTTAACAACTTGTTAAAATTATATAGTTCACACATTTCAGACACTAAAAATATATATATACTACTTTTATACACGAACAAAAATATTCTACAAATTTCCATTTACCTTTTGGTAGTATTGCAATAGATTATAAGCCTATATTAATTCGAACTTTTTAATATTTTTGTTCTTACAAAAATACAGTTGCTTTTAAAATTGTAGTGTCAATACTTTGTAAGTGAAAAAAATTTTCATTGAGATACAAAATAAAAAAGAAATAGTAATGGTAATATTTATTTATAGGCTATAACTCTAAAGGTACACATGCAAAAATTGAATCTAATTTTAAAATACCATACACATTTCCTTCTTACTTTGACATTTAATAAAAAGTTAAGAAAAGTAAGGGAAAACTATGTAAAAAATATTTTCCTCACTTACCTTACATCGAAATCCTAATATCCATTTAATAGAAAATCTGAACAACAAAAAATTGTAATTTTAAACTCTCAGATCGATTTCAGAAATGCTCGGCAATACAAGTTCATGTGCATTGCAGAGAACGCATAATTTACTACAGAAGAGGATGAAAATCCGTAACAGTGAATGATGAACCGATGTTGCGCTCTCGTAAGCGCAGGGTTGCTATACTCTTAAAAATAGTCGCCAAGGAACGAGAAATCTTAACACTAGCAAGAAATTGATTTAGTAGCAGCGTTCCATAAATAAATGTATAAAATTGAGTATAATAATAGTTATATTCATTGTGTGTGTGAGAAAGATAAAAGATTTAAAAATAAAAAAACACCTCTTAATGATTAAAACTGGGTAGAACTTCTTGTGAGCTATACTTATGCACTTGTTTTGATATTAAAAGTTTTAAATTAAATAAAATTGTAAAAAATACAACTCACTGACACTTGCTTATTGAAAAAAAATACTTGAATATTTTTTATTTTGCAAACATTTTGTGAAATATAACAGAGAGAGAGAATGTGCTGTAGTATATGTAATATTCATAATTATTCAATAGAAGTTATTTTTGAAGCAATTATTTTAAAACGGTTGCATGTAATTTATTAAAGTGTTAGGTTGACTTAAGAAAACTGTTCATAAAAAATAATGAACATTTATTAAAAATTAAATTAGATCAAATAAAACTTACTCAACGGTTAAAAATATTATAGAAGTATGTTAAAAAAAAAATATAAATTCATACTAAATTTTTGTTCCCTTCCAAACAATGAAATGGGTTTCTGGGTTTTTTTTTTGATATTTAAAATTTACAACCCCGCGGGAAAGACCAGATCAAAACCCACGGAAAATTTATCATGGCAAAAGGCCCCAAAATGACCCCCTGTCGTTAGGCGTAACTTTTTAGCACCATGGGGGGAACAGAACGATTTAAAACTCGGTTTTTACCCATCTTGCGGGGGAACACCCCGGAGGGGGTGGTAAAGGGGATCCCCCCTCTCTTCCCCCTTCAAACCTCACGGAGGACTTGCAGCTCCCACGGCTGGGGTCCCCCCTACTGCAAAGGGCACTGCCCCTTTGAAAAATCCCTGTCTTTTTTAAGATTCGAACCCAGGCCCAACGGCACAGCATTCCCCCCTAAAACCCCTAATCCCCGGGTGGGCGACCAGGTTTTTTTTTAAAATTTTTTAAATTTTCCGACTACTTTTGGAAACCGTGATTTAAAAACCCAAAAAGGATAAATTTTTATGATATTTTTGTCACCAAAATTGGGAAAAAATGTATAAAAATTTTTTAAGGGGCACAGACAAAACAAATTATTTAAAAAAATATTTCGGAAAAAAAATTAATAACCTTTTTTAAAATTTTCCCCCTTTTTTATAAAAAATTTTCTTCTAAAATAAAAATATCTTTGTGTGTTGTTGCTTTTAAAAGTGAACTTCCCCGGGGTCCCCGGGGCTATTTTTTTAAAAATTCCCTTATTTTAAGACTTAAACCAATTGAAATAATTATCGGCGTTTTTTTTTTTTAAAAATTTCCCCCCTTTGAGTCAAAAAACGGGGAAAAAACCCCTTCTAAGCTATATATTTAAAAATTCTACTTGGCCTCTGCGGGTCTGGCATTCGGCAAAATATTTTAATAGAAGCATTTTTTGAAAAAGGAGAATTTTTAAAAATGGGCCATTCTTTTTAATTTTTTGTCAAAATTTTTGCTTTTTTAATTTTTTTGTAATCTTTTTTAAACAATTTTATGTCTTTTTTTATCAAGTGACACTAAATATCGTAAATATTATCCATGTATACGTTTTTGCAAAATCACGGTTCCGAACGTAGTCGGACACCTTAACAATTCAAGCAAAAAAATTCTAAAAAAATCGTATATTGTTTTTATATATTATTTTCTCTTTCGGTGTTTCGATTAGACGGATACTCAAATTATTTTTCATATGATGTTGATTTTTACAGAGCAATTCATATTTTCCCAGTGCTCAAGTTATATTCTTTACGAATTAAAACACACTATTTAGTTTTGTATTTCCTTCATTGCCAAAAGGAATCACCCAAACATGGCATTTATACCCCAAGTTATTTTTTTTTTGATTCCCTATGAAATAGGATAACTTTCATTGAAGTAAAAACCCGACATTTTAAAAAGAGATCTTTCACTAATGTTTATCGAAGTCTGACGAAATACCTTACGAAAAAATTTTAAAAAACATTATTTTTCTCTGCACATAATAATTTATTTTAAATGGAATTGCTAATGGTTATTTTATTCAGATTATGCGGTTCTTTTTCCACTTATGAAGGAAATAGTGATCGAAAAGTTTCTTTTTTTTTTTTTTACAAACGATTGTGAAAAAAACCAGAATGCGAGAATTCTACTTATTCGTCGTAAACTATTAATTGTAAAAATAAACAACAGCATTAAATACAATTTTCAGTGAGGAAAACAGAAAGAAAAATCGAAAAAAAAGAGAATTATACAAATATAATTGTTTTATTTTCAAGGATAAATGTTTTATTAATTGTATTCCGCATTTCTCAGAATACAATTAGTTGAAATATTATTTGTAAAAAAAAAGCATATTTTATATCAATAATCTTTTGATCCCGATCATTTGTATATTTTCTTTTGTTCGTATTTTCGTTGTTGTGAATACGAACAACAAAAAAAGGAAGAATCTTACTTCAAAATAAATATTTAGTCTAGAGGGGAGATAATATAACATTAAAAAAAAAAGATTATATCAAATAATACTGTGTATATCTTAGAAGAATATTATATAAAACTTTTGTTTTTTGATGACAGCTGAAATAAATGAAAGAAAGAATACTTTAGAAAGAATAAAGTTTTATTTCTTCAAAATAACAATTTAGGAATTAATTATTTAATAAAATATTTCATTGAAATTGTTTTGGATGAAAAGAACTTTGTTAAATTTTTTAACTATCACATACTGATATATAAACCACTAAAATACTGGACGTTTCTTATGATTTTTAAACGTTATTGATTTTGAAGCTGACCTTGAAATGTAGCATCTGTATCAGGAAAATAAATAAATCTGATGAATTTATTAAAAAAAGTTTAACAAATTAAATTTCACTGTGTGCGTTTATAGAGGTGTTTACAGTATAAAAAAAAATTTCTAAAACGCGTGAATAATTTGTAAATTAATTCTTAATTTTTTAAAAAATTTTGCTATCGTTGCTTTATTAACCTAACTTTAAATTTTTACTGTTTTTTTTTTAAATTTTCACTAACTTTAATAAACAGATTTAACTATGTAAAATAATTAAACGTAATGCGACCAATTTTTGTCACCAATAATAAATAACTGAGAAAAGAATCTTCATAAGCAACAGCAAACTAAAAAAGAAATAGTTACAGTTGCAGTCCACAATCATCCCTTTCGTCATATGTCCTTAATGTTTTCTTAATGACCTCCATAATTTCGAATAGCAGTAATTGCTACATTTACAAAGATAATCGTTGTAGAATCAACTGTTATTAGACGTAAATATAAGTCTGGCGGCAGAAATGACAAATGCGTAAGCTATAATTGTACTCAACTAAATGAAAGTTAACGTGCGTAGGAACCCTAAATAATATTAAAATCTTGTCATTATTTTATTATGGATGAGTATGGGATAAATCTCAGAAAAGTTGACCTATTTGGAATTGTTCCGGAAATGGATAAAATGATTTAAACATTTAATTCAATTAATATCTAGTCTTGTAATTACTACATAATTAATTTTTAGAAGTTAAATTAGAGCAGATTTGTTCTAGAATACCGGGACATATGACAACTTGTTGCTATAATAATTTACTAAAATAACATGCTCAATATGTTAATTTTGGGTTTGAAAACCCACATGACCATGTGTTCATTGTCTTTATTTCACAATCAAGAAGTGTTTTTGTTAGTTTCTAAAATACAAAATATTTCATTTTAAGATTT
The DNA here is from genome assembly GCA_019973955.1 of Trichonephila inaurata madagascariensis. Classification (NCBI taxonomy): domain Eukaryota; kingdom Metazoa; phylum Arthropoda; class Arachnida; order Araneae; family Nephilidae; genus Trichonephila; species Trichonephila inaurata. Next base: position 328,859 of record BMAV01020640.1, on the reverse strand, counting down.
AAAGACGTTTATTTTCTACTCGTTTGTTGACATAAAAAATTAAAAAAGGGGTTACCTTTCTAATTTTTAAAAAGCATTCCATAATGCATGAGCACTATATTGAAAACAGAACAGAAGTTTTAAAGTGCATGTGGCTGAATGAAAATAAGCAATAATAATAGTATATTCACACTGATTGCTAACAACTCAACTCTAGCTCCTTGAAGTAGATCGTGTGTGAAGATAGATACTTGTGAAAAAATATAAGTTGTATTCTATTATATTCTGGTGCCATTAAATAAGTTGAGCAATGTTTAAACTTTTTTATTGTGCAGATCTTCTAATTTTCGCTTAGTAAAATGACGACGAGTTTTTAAATAAAAAAAATTAGAGAACTTTAATTCTTTACATGTGATCCAGTGGAAAGAGTACGTAATTTTAGAACAATTATACTAAAATCAGCAGAACAAAAATGATCAAAAATTTATAAAAATACTTTCCTAGTTTTTTTTTATGAAAATATTTAAGATCTTATGGGGAAAATATTAAGTAAGTTTTAAGAAGTAAAAAAAGTTAAGTATTACTAAGAAAGTGATCCAAATCTCTCTTAAATTTCATTCTCACAGTTTAAAGAACATTAAACCTGGAACTTCAGAGTTGTATACTGATTATAATTATTCATAATCTGAAAAATTGTAAAAGTAAGGAATATATGCACAATTTATTTTTAAAATGTTCTTAATATTTATGGATTGTTTTTAATTTGAATTTCAGATAAATTGACGAAATTATTCACATGTCGGCTGGTCATAAAAAAATTTCTTCAGTGATTTAATCACTTTCGGTATCATAATTTTGTGTTTTAAAAGTATAATTTTGTTTTTAATTCAATTATACAAAAGAATTTCATTCAAATAAAATTTTTACATATTATGTAATATTCAGAATTACAATTCGAATGTTGTTTTAATTTTCCAATTAGATTCATTTGCAGACGATATAATTCGTCGCTTTAAATTCTCCTCAGCAAATTTATTCATTTAAATCTAGTTAATTTAACATTATATTGTTTTTACAAATGACTTAATATTTATTGCTTGAAAATATTCCATTGTTTCTTACTTTTCTCTTATTTTTTTCCAGGAAAAGCTCACTTTAACAAAATTACAATAAAATTTCCATCTTCAATTCGATTTTTTGCTTCTTTCAGTTTTCTTTTGTTCTTTGTTTGGCAACAGAATTTTCGCTTGCAGAACGATAATTTGTAACCCTAAATCTGTTTATCCAGATGCAAAGAAGCATGGTTGTGTTGGAAGCGGAAGAACTATGCAACAGCCAAACTGGAGGAGAAAGAAGTGTCCGCTAAAAACAGCAATGATTCATTGACATTCATTCCTCCTCCCGACAAAAGGAGTCCGGGTGTTGTCTTTCGAATGACTTCTCCACATGTTGTACACATTTCGACCTGACGTCATTGGAAGATTTTCGGTTGAATGGGATTAAAGTTTCGGTGATCGCGTTCAAGAGCCAGTTTCCTCTCGTTAATCTAGATCGGAGTGATGATATAGGGGGCAAGGGCCTCTTTGGCGATACCTCATTAAGTTTCGGGTTGGGCCAGCTGGATATTTTTATATTAAGAGATGGGTAGGAATATTCCGTTCTTCCTATCTCTTTCAGGAAAAAGAATTTATTTTTTAAGGAATATTCAAGAAATTTTTAATGAGTTATGAAGATATCACACTATATAGAAACAATGTAAATCTTAATTCCGTGATAGTATATTTATATATAAGGTAAATGTAAAAAAATATTCCCAAAAAAAATTTTATCAAAAAAGGAATAGTAAAAAATACGTTCGTTTCTTTCTTTCTTATTTCTTTTATTCAAAGATTATTTTAAAACATTACGATAAATAGAATAAATAGTTCAATTTTGTTGAAATTAATTATAAAATTTCCATTCATAAAGAAAATACATTTTCATTTAATTATGTATGATTAAATAAAATTGTATTGCACATATTTTTAAACTTACGTATATAGTACGATTTTATATTCATTTATACATTTTGTATAGCGCATTCTTTTTTCTGCTGTTTGTTTAACTTTACGAATATTGTTCTAAATCAGGCTTACGGGGAATTTTTATATTGCTTATGATTTTTCTCCATTTTAATTGTGCCGCAAAAGAAATCAAGAAAAACATGTCAACTGATTTTAAAAAAAAAGATCCAACATACAGTAAAATTTGACGTAAGTGCTGCTTTCAAGCTGCATTTTTTAATGTCTAGATATGTTCAATGTATAACGCACCCCTCCCCCTTTTTTTTACAAAGAAACCTGAAATGTTCGTATGCAATGCTCTTAAGTTTTAAAGTTATTAATTTGAGATATTATTCCAGGCTTTTGTGTGAAAAAATACTATGCTTCTAGAACTTAAAACCCTTTAAGTTCATGAGACATGACCTTTCTTTAAATAAACAGAATTTCGATATATGTAGAAGTCTAGTTCTCATTTTTTTTATGCTCATCTCTCTTTTTATTTATTTATTTCATTTATATTTTTAAAGCTCTTATTTTATACCCGGCGTACAACGCGCACCTATAAATTTCGATTTTAATTTTAATTTTAATTTTTTTTTTTGGGGGGCATTATACGCTGGATTTTTCGGTAAATAACGGCATCACAATGGGCTTGATTCATGAAGTCACATGATAAAAACAAACACGTGTTTTCCATTGAATTCAAAACAAACATTAAACTAATTGTACTTGTTCTATTTGTAAAACTCAGATAAAATTTCAAATTTCATATTTGAGTAAAGATGTTTAAATGTTAAGGAAAAAAAATTCTTCAAAAAGATTTTTTTAAATTAAAAAGTCGTATATTTTATGCTTATACTTTTAAATAAAATGCATTTTGTATACATATGTATTTTTTAAGAGAAAGTTTCTGCAGAGCAAAACTTGGCAACACCGGAGCGCGTGAACTGATTAGTTGGAAACACAAGATAGTTTTTATCGTATGACTATGACGTCACATGAGTTTTTGAATTGATTGGCTAGAATCACGTGGCTTTCACTATCATGTGACTATGACGTCACATGAATTAACCTCATTGTCTTGAACATGCGCACAATTTGGCATCCACCATATGCACATTCATCATCTTTTAAAAGAAATTTGGGAGACGCATGTGTAACATTACACAATGAATTAAGCAGTATATGGGATGGCTCTTATGTTAGATAGAATATCTTATTTATACGTATATATCCTCAAATAAAAATATTCAGAGAACATTTATAACATAACTTGACTTTTATATATTAATGGTTCTCAATTCGTTACATACTGTTAATTTTTTGAAAAAAAGTTTGATTTTTCTTTTATATTTTATTTATGCATAAAATCAGGTAATAATAACAAATTTGTAACGAGAAATTTCTTTTTTTTTTGTCATTTACATATAAATGGTTAAATAATGAAGGTTAAAAGTATTTTAAGTATTTTTGAAACTTTTCGGAGCATCTATTTCTGAAAAAGGATTTATCATTGCAGCCAGCGGAGTCTTTGTGGTGAGTTTTATCGCAGACTAAGACGAGTCGGGTTTTTTATGACTGTACTTAAGAATAAAGCAAAGCGAAGACGAAGGGATCGAAATCAGTATGAGTACCGCTCATCTTACGTTCGAAAAAACAAAGAACGTTTTTGTTTTGAAGTATATCATTAAGAAATGGGTGAGTTTGTTGATAAAGTGAAAAGGACGCGTCCTTATTGACTTGTGATAACATTAAAGGCGGACGATTTAAAAGGGTTTCCAATGAATTTACGATTGAATTGAGCGTCTCTGTTAAAAGAAAAAACTTTTATATTAAATAATGTTTCTACATTTTTTTATAAACTGGATTTGTGTATAATTTAAAACTAAAGTTCATTTTTTACTAAATGTATAAAATTGCATTCACATTTCGACTTTGAATGCAATTTTTTTGTTTATTTTCTACTTTTCGGAAAGTAGAAAATAAATAAAACAATTGCAGTTGTAAAAAAAATTGTTATATAATATGCATTATTTATTTTTAAATACAGCTGTTATTAAATGACAGCAATGTTTTGTTCTGTTTAAAAGATCTAATATCTACATTAGATATTAAATGTAATGGAAGAATAAGATTTTGAAATTTGAAGGCTTAGAATATAGGTGTGTGTATATATCTTTCAATCTCAAAATGTTATATATTTGTACCATCAAACTAGTTTATCCCTTAGTTAATTTATATATTTTTTAAACTGAATTTAAAGCTTATCCATTTTTATTGTCACTCTCACCACCGAAATGTTTAATTGGGATTTCATATTTTGATATAACGTAAAATGTGGCGTACAGCGCGCACTTTTAAGTCAAGAAATGAGAACGAAATTTATGGGAGCGCGTTATACGCCAGGTATAAAAAATGTCAGCTTTAAAAATAAATAAATAAATAAAAAAGATGAGCATAGAATGTCTACATAGATCGAAATGCTGTTCATTTAAAAGAGTTGACATTCTTTATGAACTGAAAGGGTTGTAGTTCTAAAAGTGTACTACTTTCTCTAAATCTTTCAAAAATACCTCGAATAAATGACTTCATAATTGTAGAGCATTTTTCGTAAGAAAGAGGGTGCGCATTATACGGCGAATATACATAAAAATTAAAAATTGCAGCTTGAAAAAAAAAGGTGCACGTTGTACAACGGATTTTACAGTAATATAAATTATTTTCATATTTTTGTTTTTTCTTAAGAATTTATATCAACTTTATGTATTTAAATATATATGTGCTTGTGTGCGTGCTTTGTAATAAAATAATACCCCGTAATTACAATAACATATTTTTGTGATTATCTATAATATCAATATTTATGTATAACAATATAGTTTCAGATTCTTTAAGAGAACTTACTTTTAAAGATTTTATAATATGACTTTTTTTTTAATCTTTAGCGTATACTTTAAAGTTATAGTAGCAGTATCAAAGAGTCTTTCTAAAGATCACCTAAAATTAAGTTCATAGATGACAATGGATTCTCTTTATTTTCTTACTAAGGAATAAGATTATAATAATCTTAGAGATAATTCCTAAACTTTTAGAAATTTAAGGCCTCCTTCATGTCTCTTCAATCAAGTTATGCAACTGAATATTCAGCAAAAAAATACTAACTTTTAACTAAATTTCTGAGGGGCCCTTAGTCAATATTCCGAGCCAAATGAGGACGAACACCCTATAATCAAAGGCAATGTGGGACTTCATACACATTTTGGCATTTAAGGTATCCGACTACGTTCGAAACCGTGTTTTTAAAAAAGCGCATAAATGGATAATTTTCATGATATTTAAACATAAATTACTACACTTAGATTAGAATACATGTATTCTAATCCAAGTGTATTTAAATAATCTTGTCACTTATAGATTAGAATACATGTATAAAATTGTTTTAAGGATATTTTGACAAAAAAAAATTTTTTAAATACAATATTTTGGCAAAAATTAACTTAGAATAATCTTTTCAAAATGTTCTCCTTTTAAAAAAATCCTTCCAAAATAATAATATTTCGCGCCCCCGGGAAAAATTAAAGCCCTTTTCCCAAGGGGTCTGAACTGGGATTTTAAAAAAAATTCACATTATTTTCAGAGTTACCACCCATTAAAATAATTATCGGTTTTTTTCTTAAAATTTCTCCCCTCTGTTGTCGTATAACATGGAAAAAACCCACTTTTAAGTTATATATTTCAAAATTTAGTTGACCCCCTCTATAAAGAGGTCAAAAACCCATATACAGGAAAAAATATTATTACAATAAAAAAAAAAATTTTCAAAAAGGGAAAAATTTTTAAAAAAATTTTCATTCTATTTTTTTTTTTGTAAAAAAATTTGTACTTAAATAAGTTTTATTGTAAAAAATTTTTCCAAAAAAATTTTTATATACTTTTTTCAAACCCCAATCCCTAAATATCATAAATATTATCCATTTAAAAGGGGCTTTTGTGAAAAACCCAGGGTTTCCCCAAAGGGGTTTTAATTCCCCACTGACGCAAAGTACTTTTTTTTCCCTTAGCCCCAAAACCCCGATTTTGAAAGGGGCCCCCAATATTCCCGTTACGCCACTGTGAGTGGGGGATGTTTTAATTTTAATATATATTGAAATTTAAAAAATTCTTCCTTTCCCAATTTTTTTATTTTTACCCCGCGCCCTTTCCCCAACTAAGCAAATTTTTAATTTTTGTTGTTTCCCTGGGTTTTTAAAATAGTTTTGGGGAATTTAAATAAAAAAAGGGGGATTTTTTTTTATTTTCACTTTATTTTCTTTGATTTTTGATACCTTTTCAAAATATTTCCATTATTTTGTTTCAATTAACCAGGCACACCACTGTTGGCTATTGGGAGAAAACTTTGTAATTTAAAAATAATTGAAGACAAGGACGTGCCTGAGGGGATAACTCTTTCCTAAAATTGTATTTCACTTTTCCAACTCTTGCACTTAGGACTTAAAGGTCAAATTCTATATAATATCCTTCAAGCCCCCTTCCTTTGCGTAAGATGGCTTTTGGAGGTAGGAGCTTGATTCCCATCGTTAGATATGAACCACGGAATTTTAACTACGAATCTACTGATGATGTATCTGTTAATGGACAAGCAATTAAATCATGTTAGACTTGCTATTGGACATGAGTTTTTGCAGCATTACCTACACAAAATGGGAACGGCAGATTCAAATTCCTGCCCGCTTTCCATGGACTTCCCACTTTCCCCCTACCCTTGGGACTGGGGATCACCTCAAAATATGCCCTGCTGTAATACTTCGACTTAACGCTACCCTGACTTCACGAATCAGGAGTTACGCGATTTTCAAATGTCAATTCATCCTTCGTTGAGGAAAAAATTGGTGAAATAGGTAATTGTCGATCATACCAGGCAAATAAATTTAGAAGTAGGTAGTGAGGATTTTCAAGAACTGCTGGATTCCCACAATTTAGAGCTGACAAGTGATGAGCTCATATAAATGCATGAGCAAGAGCAAGACATTGAAAAACTTGAATCTTTAAAGTCAGTTCCAATCAGAAAATCGAATGACGGTTGGAAAGTTGACAGGAGGTCATAATTTAACTAAAAAAGGGTTGTAAAATTTAGAAAATATTGGCTCCAACGCAACGAGCGCATTTTGCCAACAAAACAAGGAATACTAAAGTTATTAGTAGGCTACAAGAAAATTTTACGGGAGAAATAAAAAAAATAACTTTCAGTCTCGGCAGGCTACTTTGTTAGATTTTATGAAACATTCAACCTCAAAATAACTTCGGCTTGAGATTTTGTATTTGTGTTATCTAAGATTTTATTAAATATTTTTTCTAAGTTATTATTTTCTTTTCTCTCCAGCCCCAACTAAAAATAATTTATATGGGCGAATTTATATATAATTTATATGCGAAATCATACTGTAAGGGCGCCCCCCTTGGGTGCCCTTCTCCTTGATTATCAGTGTGAGCTAGAGGTGTAGGAATAAATGAAGAACTAGAAGTTTCCATGATCTTAATATGACTTTATTAAGACCTTAAACTTCTAACAGATTAGATAATAATAATATATGTGAAAGAATCTACGGTGGATAAACACAAAATATATATAATACCTAAATAGCGTAACCCACACCACTATCAATAACTAACTCGCCTAAGCTCAATTATAATTCTATCACAGATCTGAATATTAAATAGTCACTCCTACCTTAATGTCGAATGAAGTAGCGATCAATCTGAACTTTACCTAAGGGCTCTCTGACACGGATAACTTCTGTTGGCTGTCACTTAGCTTTTCAAAAACTCTTCACACTTGAATCACGAACTATCATAACATTCCCCAAATTGCCACATCACTTACTCTAACTTCTGATATTTAAAAGCTTCCTAATTCGCATCTTTCCTTCACGCTTCACTTCTTGGGTTTGGTTGGAAAAGAGTTGCCATTAATTCTGGCCCCAAAGAACCCAAAGGACATGTTAATGAAAAGACGCGTGAGCCCGTCACAATACCACGACTTACATGGTTATCACTCAGTCCCACCTATCTCTAAGTTCGTGATATTACTCTGTATATTTCTTTGAATGTTGCTTACTGAGCCTTTAGTACCTACTTATATAGTTCTACATTAGGCAGCTTGTCGTCTTATGACCAAAAGGTCGGAGACAGGCATAGGATTAAAAAAACGTTAAAAACGACTATGCGATTCAATCCTATGAAATATTTCCTTTCACTCAATAAAATTTAAAAAATTGTAAAAATATTTAGAAAATAGCACCGAGAAACACTGGATAAAGAGGAACATAAAAGTGCATAAAAAAATAAACCAATCATTATTTATGTTTATAATTCCATTATCTTGTAAATGTCTTCTCTTCTCGTAAAATTTTTAACCTTCATCGAGTTGCTTGTTTGATAAGAGAGGGCGTTCTCTTTTAGGCACTGCAGACTCATTATCATTAGAAAACAATATTTAAATGCTCGAAAAGCCGAAGAAAGCTCTGTAAATATTTAAACATGATTATAATTTCAAATATTTTTGAAGCAAGTCAAGGTTAGAAACAAAAATTCGTCCTTTCAACTTCTTTTTATTGAAAAGAAATGTGGTAATTTAGCCGCTGGAGTTCCTTGAATGTAGTTTAAATTAGTTTTAAATCTATGGAAAGGAATCTCGTTCTATTTATAAAAAAATGTCATTAAGCGAGATATTTTCAATTTTGAAAAAGTTTTACTGCTCTTTTCCTTTTTATTTGAGAAGCTACGCTTTTTGCTTAGCAGAATACTTACTATTTTAAATCTAGCCCTATGCCAGACATCATTAAGGAAAACTTAGTTAACCGGTTTAATGATGTCATAAATCAAAATTTAAAAACATATATGTAATCAAATCATTGCATTTCAGACACTGTAAATAGAAGCATCCATAAACTACTAGGATAATACAATTAGTACTTATTCCATTGCACATACATTATACTGTTATACATACAGTCGGACCTCTATATAACAAAGTCGCTAAATCTCGGAAGAAAGTTCGTTTTTGGAAAATTCGTTATATAGAGGTTTATCTTTTAATATACTTTATAAACCACAAAAAAATTTTTAATTCATAAGCTCTGTGTGTTAAAGAAAAGTAATTATTCACACCTTTTTTAATATATGTTTATTAATATATGTTTATTTTATATATCTTTCCCATCAAAAAAAAAAGGAAAGAAAAACTGCAAGGAAAACAAGAAAAAAAGAATGTCGAATACACTGTATTTTAAATATTAAGAAAATAATTTTATATTAAAATTAATGAATTTTAAGGACATTTTCTAATTTAAAACGTACAAGTAATACATTATTTTATAACTAGAACGCGGGCATCTAGTGAACTGGACAAAGGGGGTTAGAGGTTGTACTTCGATGAAACGTCCAGAACTCAATCGCTGTCGGCGAATTAGGATCTAATAAAACCAGTTCAAAATTTTTGACCACCATAAAAAGTGTTAAGAGAGAGAATAAATTTAAATGTTCAGAAATGCTTTACAAAAAATTGAATCACAAAAGAGAAAGTTCGTTATATAGAAAATGCACTTCGATATAGAAATGTTATTTTACGAAGAAAATTGTGAAATGTTAAAGGTTCCAGGAAAAGGTTCGCTTTATAGAAAAACTCGAAACATTGAAGTTCGTTATATAGAGGTTCGACTGTTCATACAGTGGGCCACAAAAGTGTTCGTACACTTGCAATTTCTTGTCAAATTTACTGTTTTCATCTAATAAAAATTAATATATTGGAATCGGATTTTTTATGATATCTGCAACTTGTTCTTAATAGAATGACATAATTCATTTTTTAAAAATAGCATAACTATTGTTTTTAAAAATTAATAATCAAAAAGCTACTAAAAAATTCCGCCACAAAAGTTTTCATACACTTAACAAAAATTTCAACTTAGCATTAAGGTATCCGACTACGTTCGGAACAGTGATTTTAAAAAAGCGCATAAATGGATAATTTTCATGATATTTAGTGTCACTTAGATTAGACTACATGTATAAAATTGTTTTAAGGATATTGTGACAAAAAAAATTATTTAAATACAATATTTTGGCAATAAAGTAACTTAGAATAATCTTTTTTCAAAATGTTATCCCTTTGTGAAAAATGCTTCTATTATAATAATATTTTGCCTGTATATAGCTCAGACATTTGTACAGAGGCTCAACTATGATTTTTGAAAAATTCACATTTTTGTCAGAGTTACAACAAATGAAATAATTATCGGCGTTTTTTTCTTAAAATTGCTCCCCTCTGCTGTCGTAAAATGTGGATAAACCCACTTCTAAGTTGTATATTTCAAAAATTCTAGTTGAGCCTCTGTAAAGAGGTCTGAGCTATATACAAGAATATTATTATAATAGAAGCATTTTTCACAAAAGGAGAACATTTTGAAAAAAAATTATTCTAAGTTAAGTTTTTGCCAAAATACTGCATTTAAATAATTTTTTTGTCAAAATATCCTTAAAACAATTGTATACATGTATTCTAATCTAAGTGACACTAAATATCATGAAAATTATCCATTTATTCGCTTTTGCAAAATCACGGTTCCGAACGTAGTCGGATACCTTAAGTATTGTATTTCTTTCTTAATTAAGTACTTAGTAAGATATATTTTAGTGTCCACAACAACTTTCAAACGTCTTGGTATAGATTTAATCAGTTTTTTTTTATAATTTCTGCATCGATTTTCCTCCATTCCTCTGTGATTATTGATTTACTTGATATTATGTGTTATTTGTCATGTTTTCTTTTTTTTACATCAAAATCTCACTAAATATGTTCTACTGGGCTAAATAAAGTGTTTGAGGAGGTGTTTTCGTAATTTGGGGGCAGTTATAAAACACCAGTGGAGTACATTGAGAGCAGTGCGCTTAGTGTCATTATCCTGTTAAAAAATAAAGTCGTCTCCAATATCCAAATTTTGGGCGGATAATTTTAAATTTCCTTTTAAAATATTTAAATAGAGCTCATGATTCACAATACCATAAAAAAATACCAAATTACCAAATTCTGAGGTCAATTTACCCCCACGCCAGAACACTTTCACTTCAATGCTTCAGCGTGGAGGTGGAGAAGTTCTTGTTCCAAATAAATTCATGGGATAAAATTCCTCATTTTATCATTTACAAACTATTATACGCTTTGTTATGGAACCAAAAATGTTGAATTTTGTGTCATCCCAATCAATTTGCTGTCAATTTTGAATTTTCTGAAACTTAATCCCAAGAATCTAGTTGGATCAATGAACCACGGAACGTGGAAGTGTTCCTGTGTGGGAGTGTAAATCGGCTTCTGAATTAGGTAATTTGTTATTTTTTGATGGCATTATCAAGCATGAGCTTTCTCTTTAAAATATTTAAACAGAGCTCCTGATTCACAAAATACTGAAAGGAAAATAAAAAAAAATTGCATAAACATTAATGTATATATATATATATATATATAAATATACATTAATGTTTATGCAATTTTTTTATATATATATACTTGCAACTGATATATATATATATATATCAGTAGAATAAGATAGATAAAGCAGATTTATTTTTTACGTATGTGAAGTGTTTTCCTTTATTGACCTTGTCACATGAGGAAATTTCAAAAATATTAACTTTTTACATTTTCTTTTCCAAACGCAAGATGGTTTTCCCATTTTGCACCTATCCTCCCAACCTTGTTTAAATGAACTAACCAATAAATCTCTGTATCCCATCAATTTTCTGTAAAAAAAAATTCCAGACAGGAACCTGATTTATAATCAACAACCAAACACATCCAAACATCCAATTGTCAAAACTTCAACTCATATGAGATTATTACAACCTCAAGATGCATTTTTAATCTATTGCGCAGTTAAAATCGAGAAACGACTTGAATTTTAACAATTTCATCGGCGCCAGTCTTCCAACAAGAAGTAAAATTGCAACAGATAAATCTTATATACTTCCCTTCCCTTTCTCTTTGAAGATCGAGAGGTCAGTAGCAAGCAACTGCAAATTCCAGTAGGACAGGTCTATGGATATTCAGGGGTGGGCGTCAGCTTCTAGGGAGTAAGACGTATTCGGTATGCTACTGTATCTACCTTTTTTTGATCAAAGGTCGTAAAAAACGTGAGGAAGTTTCCGGAATCTATGTTTTGCAGAATAATATTGCCTCGTGTATCTGATCGTGTATTTTTATAGATCTATTAAAATGAAATATGGAAGTATTATCAGATAATTTTAAGTATTTTTCCATGCTGCTTTAAAATAATTCTTCAATTGTGCTTATGCACCTGTCTTGTTAATTAGTGTGTTATTGGATCTCGGTTTTTTTATGTTTGATGGAATGCTCTTTTTTCTTTTTTTTTTGAACAGAATGGAACGGTTTAATTTGGGTTTATAAAACGGGTAAAACGCAATAAATGAAAACGATTGAATGTACAATTAAAAATTTTAATTTGTTCTAAAGAACATCAAACAGGAAAACAAATGACTAAATTGGTAAACAAAAAAAAACAAAAAAACTTAAGGTGTTTGATTAATATTTGAAACCATGTTGCAATATCGGATTATAAATGGTCAAAAGTCCTCGGATCATTCCCGATCGTTTGGTACCTTCGGCGAGTTTCTGCGTGGTGCGGTTCGTAGGAAAATAAACGCACGTAGATAGAAAGATAGATACGTTTGTTTACCTACGAATTGTAATAGTGTAGATATATATACATATTTAAACGCAATTTTTTGGCAAAAAATGAAGAAAGAATGACATATTTTCAAAACATTCTCCTTTTATGAAAAATGCTTTTATAATAATAATATTGTGCCAAAAAAGTTATATATATATATATAGGATTTATGTACTGGAGTTGAACTAAAATTTTGAAATATATGATTTAGAAGTGGATTTATTAATGTTTCATTATATCACAGTAAAGAAATTTTAACAAAAAGCTCCCATTATTATTTCAATAGATTGGTACTCAAAACAATGTGAATTTTTCAAAAATTTTAGTTCAACCCCGCTGTAGAAGTCACTGGCGTAGCTAGTCATGAAGGGAAATTTCTTTATTTCCAAAAAATTGCATTTAAATTATTTTTTCTTGCAATACTCTTCAAATTATATAATATTCTTCAAACAGTTTTATATGTATGTATATTCTTATTCAACTGATACTAAATATAAAAAAAAAGAATATTCATTTATATACTTTTTCAGAATCACGGGTCTGGAAGGTAGTCAATCTCCTTACCATTCTTCATTAACACATTTGAAGACTTAATAAAAGTTTCAGAATTAAGGATAATGCAGGTAAGGTTACACTTAAAAACATTCTTAGAACAAAAACCATTAAGAAGGAATTTAGTAAAAATTACATCATTATTTTTAAAGAAATTTATATAGTGTGAATCTCTAACTTTTCACATTCAAATTTTATTTTCACTTAACATTATTTTTATAATAGGAATTTATCCTTAAAATTTAAAACATTATTAGCTTGTTTGAAAATGCATATGAAAGAAAAACAAGTCAACTTTCTTTATGTGCCATGTGTCTCGATATTCATGAAATTTAGCAAGAATAATCTTGCTAGCATTTAGAAAAACTTTTAAAAAACTTTGTGTAATATTTAGAGTTATTTAATTTTTGATGTTTTAATACATATTTAAATTGCAGTTTGTCATTATAATTTAAAGTAATGCTTGTATAAATCTTTTTTACTGATATTGAAACATAAAATAAATAATTAGATTATGGGATTTTAAATTGAACATAAATAGAGAGAAAACAAGTAATATAAAAAATGTTCAAAGTCAATTCCTACTTAGATCAAGAAAGAAAAATTTTATTTTAGCTTCTTTTTATTAAATAATTACAATTAATATAAATATGTATATACATATGACAGAATCACAACATTAAATGGTAATTAATTTTTATTAATTATCATTAAAGTATCTTATTGTCATCCAAAACAATCGTGTATATAAATTTCAGTTCAACTGAGTACTTTAACGTGTGAGAAAAAAAACCTTTGCAAGTTTTGACACGAGTCGCCAAAAGGGTCGCTAAGTCGCCAAAAATGATGCCAACGTGGTTACATTTGTAATTCTTAAAATAATTAGTTTTAATCATTTAATTTTTATTAATTGTTATTATATTATTGTATTGTCATCCAAAATAATCCTGTATATAAAATTTCAGCTCGATTGAGAGCTTTAAAATATTTAATATCTATATTTAATATCTATGAGAGTTTTAAAATATTTAATATTTATATTTTAATATTTAAAAAATTTTTTTATTAATTGTTAATAAATATTTTATTAACGAATGAAAATTTCACCAAGATAAATAAATAAATGTATATATATATATATAAATAAATATATAGAGATTGTGAGCTAATAGTATTAATTGAAAAACAATTAGAAATTTGTAATACATTTTCTTCATGAAAAAGAAACTCAAAATAACAATTCAATTGCAAATTTTTTTTTTAATTTTTAAAATTATCAATAACTTGTCGTGTTTTAATTAAAACCTCCAATTTTCGAATTTTTCAAGTAAAATTGGAATTACCAAAAGCTTTTTGAATGCAAAAATACATTTTAAAAAAATTTATTTTAATAAAATATGAATGATATCGAAACAAAAAATCATTAAGACACTACAACTCTTTTTTTACCCAAAAACACTAAATGATCATAAAATTCTCTCAATCAAATACTTGTCTTTACTGTTAATGGACAAATGTTTTTCATATGTTCAAAAAAAATTTTCTTCAGTGAATACAGCATTCGTTATCCTTTAATAGTATATGATTTATCCGTAGAATGACTCATAGATTTAAGATTTTAAACAGGAATTTGGTCTCATAAATTCTACCCAATTAATTTGAATCTCGATTTACAGTGATAATATTTCTTTTTCAAGATTAGGCGAGTGAGATGTTGATGAAAATCAGACTTCGTTTGGGTGTGCCTTTACTGTAACTGCGTCTATATTTATACAGCGCCAAAGACTCAAGAATATTATGTTCTTAGAAATATGATTTATATTTGGCAGCAGGAAGTAATGTGTAAAAACCTTGAATTGACAAATTTAGAAAGAAAATGCCTTAGAATATATCTTTGAAAAAAATCTATCCTGCTTCAGTTTTTAATTGGTAATTGCCATTTAAATTTTTTTTATTAAATGGTTCTAAGTACATGCGTAAGTCAAAGGTTATTTCTTTAATGATTCAAAAGATAAGAGGGAAAATATTTCGTTTATTTACAATTTTTTTCAAATTTTCATGTTAGTGGATTTGTAACTTTAAGGTATCCGATACTTCCGGAACCGTGATTTTAAAAGCGTTAAATGATCATTTTCAGGAATTTAGTGTCACTTTAGATTAAGAATGTGATAAAATTGTTTTAGGGACAATTTGACAAAAAAATTATCTAAATACATATTTTGGGTACAAAAAATTAAAATATTTTTTTCAAAATGTTCTTCTTTGTAAAAATGCTTCTATTACAATAATATTTTGCCTGTATATAGCTCAGACCTCTGTACAGAGGCTCAACTAGAATTTTTGAAATATTCACATTATTTTCAGAGTTACCACCCATTGAAATAATTATCGGCTTTTTTTTCTTAAAATTACTCCCCTCTGTTGTCGTAAAATATGGATAAACCCACTTCTAAGTTACATATTTCAAAAATTCTAGTTGAGCCTCTGTAGAGAGGTCTGAGCTATATACAGGTAATATATTATTATAATAGAAGCATTTTTCACAAAAGGAGAACATTTTAAAAAAAGATTATTCTAAGCTAATTTTTGCCAAAATATTGTATTTAAATAATTTTTTTTGTCAAAATGTCCTTAAAACAATTTTATACATGTATTCTAATCTAAGTGACACTAAATATCCTGAAAACTATCCATTTATGCGCTTTTGCAAAATCACGGTTCCGAACATAGTCGGATACCTTAAGAGGAGTTGGAAATTTCTCTCTATATATGTACTGACAATGTTAAATTGGCTGTTTTCGATGTACCTTTTCTCAAAATCTGTTATATGAACATGCTTGAAATTTTTTTATATAATTAAAGTACACCTTTTTCATTATACTTAGCTTTAGGCTAATTTTGAATTTTTTAATAATTTATGAAATATTTTATCAATTATTGCGAAATTTAACCCATTTTTCATATAAAAATTTTCAAAAAATAAATTTTTGAGTTTTTTACAAAAAACTTTTTTCAGTATATATTAGCCATCATTATTAATATATCATAAATAATGTACATGCCTGTGAACCGTAGTTTCTCAGAAAAGGTACATCGAACACCAAAATTTACATTTTGAGATAAATTGATTTTAATGTATACAGTGAGACTTCTAATCGGCTAGGAAATAAAAAAATAAATGGCTCAATTTAAAATAAAAGATACATGTTTTGATTAATATCAAGCGTTCAACTTTTATGCAAAAACGAAGTACTTTGTTCATATTTTTCGCGCCATTCAAATGGGCGTGGCCCAGTTTCAACGATTATTTAAAAATAGATTTTAAGGGCTTCTAATTATCCTAGAGGTTAAAGTAAGGTATTTTTATAAAGGTTAAAATCTATACAATTTGAAAATGTAAAAATCTCAAATTGTCAAAAAAATATGATTTTAGCTTTCCAACACCTCTTAATATTTAAAATTTCAAATGAATTGAGAAAAAAGTATGTACTGAAAGTAAAGGATAAAAAAAGTAACGAGTAACGATGATAAATTTAAATTATACCACATTCACACATTTTCATTAAATCTCGTAAAAAAAGATGAAATAAAAAAAAAAAATTTTTTTTTTGGTACCGAAAGAAAATAAATTCGAAAAGGAATCAATATACAATTATACAATCAAATCCTTTTATCATGCTTAATTACAGGGTACTCCAAACATTTCAAAAATATAATAGACAAAGCAATAAATTATTTTAAAAATTAATGAGTTATGATACAGAAATAAGTAAGTTGCATTTTATATATGATTTGCAGTTTATGACGCAAAGCAAAAATTTTGTTCTAATTTAAATTTTATAAAAATGTTCCTTTTTCAGAGCTAAGAATGTAAGTAATATTATTATGAGGAGAAATAATGCTATTTGGGGGTAAAAATAAGATTGAATTTTTCTTTTTTATTTATTGGATTTTCAAAAACCTACTAAAAATCATTTCCTCTTGATGATGTTGAAATCATTTTTTAAAGAATTTTGTTTAAGCTCTCAGTGATAAAGGTCATGTCAGATCTTTTACCCTAAGGCTTGAAGATAGCTCAGGCGCTATTGGTACTTCATCATCAGTTCTGCAGTAGAATATTCAGGAAAAAGATTTCCTGCCAAGTTCTATTCTTTCTCACAATTTAAAATAATGCTGATTTAATTATATATAGATTATTATTTTTTTGTAATATTTTTATTTACAAGGTGGAAACTTTTTTCTTACTTCAGAGTTTGGTACTTTTCCGTTTCCCCGGCGCAAATCTCGCCAAGTTGGCGGTATTGGCAAAAACACACAAAAAAAGATTTCAAAAGTATTTATAAATATGAATTCTCTTTTGTTTTTCATCCATTTTTGAAGAAAGACCAAGCCTTATTTTGAAAATGTGATTTTTAATTGGTTATCTGGGAAAATATTCCGTTAAGTGTCGGTTGTATCATTTGGGCCGGCGAAACGGAAAAATACACATGATTTTAATTAATTTGAGAAATAATAATTTCATGATAAAAATAATTAATATCACAAAGTAATTCAAAGATTTTGAAAATCAAATAAAAAAATCGAACTTTTTTTTTTAAATTGAAAGAAAAAAAAATCAAGTACATTTTTACAAGAAATTAGTTATAAAATAAAAATAAAAAAGTATGTTTTCAAAGAAAAAAAATAACCAATAAATGAACGAATTTACTAGAAGTTGCATAATTGATCACAAAAGTTTATAGATTCGAACGAAAGGATTAGGAAGAGAAAAAAGCTTCCGATATGAAAATCGAATGAAAGGAATAATTTCTCCGAGCTATATACATACTGAAAATTTTAACTATTTTCAGCTAGTAACACGTCGAATTATTTTTTTTCCAATATAAGAAAGAAAACAGACTTCCATTCAGACTGATATTAAATCTCTGGAATATTTTCAGTTATTGATGAACCTCGCACTTATATTTGAGCAGCATAATTTAATTTGATAACGTATAATCCTTTTCATAATCAATTTATTGTGTTTAGAATAATGAAATGGTAAACTCAATAGCATTTGATAAACTTTTATATTGCTTACAAACTTAGAATATATTTAAATGCTAATGAGAGAAATTCTTCTCTTATAAAAACGTTCTTTTATATCCAAGAATTCCTGCTAATCATAACTTTCACTTAGAAATATACTACTCATAACGAATAAGAAAAAAAAAGATAAAATAGATTTCTACTCTCAAAACATCTAAATAAGGTAGCACAAAAATTCATTTTTCACAACAAAAAACAGTGATCTTTTTAATGTAATACAAATGCAAACTCAAAAAATATTTGATACAGAAAAATTTAAGGAATCAAATCATTTTTTACATAAATAAAAAGTGGTATAATCATACTTATTCTTAAGTAAATAATCACCTTTTAAACTTGATATTAGGAAGTTTCTAATTTGTCTAACCCTTTCTTCGAAGTAAATTACATTCTGAAGATTAATTACGTATCTCGAGATGTTTCCGTCTGCTGTTCGTAATACATCTCGGCTCTTCTTGCTTTGAAATGCATTACAAGAATGTTAATGTGATCTTAACCCTGATTGGATGGTTCGAAGAAAATGAGTTTACTAAGAGATCAGAATATAAGATACGGAGGTAATGAGCCAAATGATTGAGCGGTATAATATGTGTTCATCATAAAAAAGATTTTTTAAGACAACCTCATATTGCTTCTTGCTTTTTTTGCAATTTGTTGGATTGCACTTTTTTAAATCATTGCTGTGCTGTACAACTTTATCAATGCAATTTAATAATTATTTCAATGGGACACGTGTATATAATCGTTTGGAAGAAAAATCTTCCCTTGGGAAATGCTTCTTTGACTGAAAAATGAGTGTCGATTTACCTTCATTTATTTCGCCCTGAATATTAGAATATCTAATGTTGCTAAATATTGCTTGAGAAAGTTAGATTTTTTTAAAAAATACATTTAATCGATTAAAGTATTGTTTCAATGGAACACTTAGCTATCATCGTTTGGATTAAAAAAGCAATTCCATAAATTATTCGCAGAAATGTTTTTGCTTTGAAAAAAAATCGATTTTATTTTTTTTTACTTTGAACATGAATATTAGAAATCTAATGTTTAATATCATTTGAGAAGGAAAAAAATAATTCTATGAATTATCCATAGAAATGTTTTTAATTGAAAAAAAACTCGATTTTATTTTAATTTATTCTGTGGATAAATATTAGAATACTTAATATTGTTAAAAATGTTTATGAAACGCATGATTTTCAGCAAACCCTCGCATTTTCGATATTATGATTTACTTACATACTTTTTTTATTTTGTAAATATCAAATCATCCAGTGCTATTGTACTGAAGGTCTAATTTTCAATCTTCGATTTACAGTAGAACGTCGTTTATCCGATTCAATTGGGACGGACACCGTTCGGATAACCGAAAACCGAATACGATCCATGCAGTGGCGATAGAAACCGACACTATATGCGAATATTGAAAATCATCACATGCGGTGAAACGTGGCCAAGCTGCAGCCTATGCAATTTACCTTATTGTGGGAAAATAATCACTTATTTTTCGCTGTAACCACGTACCGCTTGCCGTACACCCCGAAAAACTGGTCCGTATATTTGACGCTCCGGATAATAAACGCCGGGATAAGCGATGTTCACTGTAGTTATATTTCATGTATGTTTTGAACTAAAAATACCTGCAGGTTTTAGTAAAACATACCGTATGTAATACGGATCATCACAAAATGCTTGGGCCAAATGTTCAAACATTAGATTTAAATCTCAATAACTTCTTATGCGTAAAGAACATATAGGTTATATTTAAACGGCTTTTGCAAAATATCTGCCGTTTCTTAAAAAATAAAAGACAATAAAATATAATAATAATTTTTCACTTTAAACAAGCCAAAAACATAGCCAGCAAAAACAAAACGAAGTATTCTTCATATTTCAATGGTTCCCCCACGCAACTACAGGTAATTATTATGAAATAATCAATTTATTTTTGTAATTGGTAGCTATTCATTGTAACTAATCACCTTAATTAGACTATTAATCAAGAGTCGAAATTATTTAATTGAGTTATGGCTGCATGATTATGATGTAATACTACACGTAACCTTGAACAAACATTAATTAGAACGGATATCGTGTTTCTATGTTCCCACTTACAATCCATTAACTTAAATGATCCGGCATAAAGCAACGCAGTAATAAATACTCAGCTCTTCCTGGGACAAGCAGCCTTTAATAATTAATTATATATTCCAACCAATTATGGCAAAAATATATCAACTTGGGAAGTTTTTATCTTAAAGAAATAAGATCAACGTGAATTATCTATGACGATGTTTTAATATAGAAGACTGGATTAAATTTGTAATCATGTGTGTGAGAAATATTTTTTTTTTTATTTTAAATTTAAATTTCTTGACTTTTTTTCCTAGTACTATTTAAGGTATTCGACTATGTTCGGAACTGTGATTTTGTAAAAGCGTATAAATGGATAATATTAATGATATTTAGTGTCACTTAGATGTTGTTTTATGGTAAAATGGCTTTTGGGAGAATAGTATTACAATAAAAATTATTTAAGTACAAAATATTTTGACAAAGTACCAGTCATAGAATGACCCATTTTTAAAATATTCTTTCTTTGTGAAAAATGCTTCCATTATAATAATATTTTGCCTGTATATGTCAATCTCTGTACAGAGGTTCAACTAGAATTTTAAAACATATACCCAGAAGTGGGTTTATCCATGTTTTACGACAACATAGGGGAGAAATTTTAGAAAACGCTAGCCAATGGCTCACCTCAGGGAGTAAAATCCTGAAAGTGCTAGTTATAAATTTTCTCAAAAATCATAGTTGAGCCTCCATTTAGTGAGGTCTGAGCTATATACAGGCAAAATATTATTATAATAAAAGCATTTTTCTCTCTTAAAAGGAGAATATTTTAAAACATTTATTCTTGCTACTCACAAGTATCGTATTGAAATTACTTTTTTGTCAAAACATATCCTTAAAATAATTTTTATATATACATGTATTCTAATCTAAGTGACAGCCCAAAAGTCTATCAAAAGGTGTTATCCATTTTATGCGTTTTTTAAATCACGGTTCCGAACGTAGTCGGATACCTTAAACCATTTGAAATATTTTAATTTATGAACAGTCATATACTAACTTTCTCCTCATTCTAACTTTTCTTGTTTTATTTTATGTTTTAAAAGCAGTGACGTAAAGTACACCCTCGCATTGTGGGGAGGGGGGGTCGAATGATTTTAGGAGGTTCTAAATCCTGTCTGAAGCCAAACACGTATTTGGGCTTGGAGCCCAAAACCTGACCTTGCAGGGGGTAGAGCCTAATATTTTCCATTACGCCACTATTTAAAAGTATCTTTAAGTTGTGAAATAATTTATTTAAAAAAAAAACGATGAAAATTTCATCGAAACTTAATGCATTTTTGTATAAAATGCGCATCTTATTTTGTGTATTTAATTCAAAAAAACAAAACAGGCGCAGAACATGTTTCGTGTTTCTTGAAGATGAATTTTGACTGAAAAATAGTACAATGGTAGAATTAATTGCTGTTAAGTCAATTTTACTCTTTAAAAGAAAATTAAATACGATTTTTCTAAAATGACATCTTGAATTAAATTTAACAATTATTTAGCTGATTGTACCATTTCTAATACATTACTGTGTACAAGGATGCAAATAAATCTTAGGTTTCTGTAATTATTGTGTTGTAAGCTATTTAGTGTAAGTTGAATTTTAAGTTACTTCATACTCATGTAAGTTTCAAATCATTCTCATAGATAATAATTTAATTTGAAGAGTACTAATGGGCCCGTATGGAGAACAGGTTCATGGACATATGTACCAACTTTTGCCCTCTCCCTAAATGCCCTTCCGGCAAGATAAAAGCAGTTAGGAGTCGATATGTTGAAAGTTTAAAGTGACAGTTTTGTTTGGTAGTTTTTAGCCAAAAGAATCGCAAAATATTTTATATTTAAAGAATAAATATTTTTAATAAAATTTTTGGTTTTTTCCGTTTTGCCGACGCAGGTCATCAACTCGCCAAAAATAATATAATCGACGCCACGTGGAATATTCCCGCTGGTAACCTTTAACCACCCCACTTTCAAAGCAAGTCGGGGTCTTTTCTTATCACTAATGTCTTTTTCATAATACATCAGAAATGGATGAAAAACCAATGAGGGATCAGCGATTTATATTTAAACATTTTGTGTGTGTGTGAATATTGTGTCTTGTCAATGCTCAGCCCGGCATGACTGCACCGCTGCGTACCAAAACCTGGCCTGTCCAAAGCGCTTGCATGATTCCAGCCAGTAATTTATTCTGTAATTTCGTACTCTAGCAATTTCTCCAAACGAGAAGACATCTCCTTTTCAAAAAATGTCGCCAATTGCTGTCATCTTTACTGTTACTGCTTTTGGAAGTGCGCGAAAATGGTTGCGTTTATTGGCTGTATATCGCAGGATTTGGTGACATCTTTTGATTTAACGAACAATTTGGCCAGCATTACTTTCCTATTTGCTAAAACCACACACAACATTGAAACATCCCAAACATGCCTCAATTATTTTAAAAATTAAAGTACAACATATGCCATTATGGTCACACCAAATACCCAAAAAGACTAGAGTTAGTTAACGGCACCAAAATTTATTTCAGATAACATGTTTTGACCAAGTATCAAATGATTAAATTTATAGACTTCTGTGTGAAGTTGCGTCTCAGAATCAGTAGCCAGAGCAGCCGTGCTGGCACGCTAATGGCTACCGATTACTTGAGACTTCGGCAAGTTCCGTGGTACGGCAGACCAAGCAGCTTAAACACGTTGCCAAAGTTGATCGGTGCCAAAGTAACTGAACACCCGTTGAGTGCCAAACTATAAATACGGCTTCGGACAAGCAGCATGATCCTGATATACCCAACTTAAGTATTTTACTGAAGAAACTCGGATGGCCGGTAAAGCTACGTGTGGTCACACAATATCCTGTTGAAAGGCGCACGTGGCTTTTCAAGTCCTGAAGGCATGCAGCACAAATCGAACCACAATCTCTAGAGGCAGCGCCACGCTGGCGCACCCGCACGCATGGAGAGCGCCAGGAAGCATGATTCACGCCCCAAACCGCAATGATCCTTGGGGCGGTAATCTAAAAGCGGCAGAATAATGGCTATTCCAAATTATTTCCTCTAGCTGTGCCTCCGCGACTTCAAATCACCGGTCGTGTAGATAGATGCGCGCATAACGCCGTAAAGATAATCCTTATTCCATTTCCGCCGCCCCACATCCTTCTTCATCGCACCATTGGCGGCGGAGACGTCTGTGGTTCTGTGTCAAGTGGGTAGACTAAGCAATGGACGTCTTGCGGACAGACCAATTTGCTGTAAACGGCGTCGAATGGTACGCGCAGACACTGAATGATGCGTTACGGACTCAATGTGCTGTGCTATGGTTCGTGATGTGACTGAGCGATCCGTCACTGCCATGCGCACACCGGCCTGGTCCCCGCAGCGCGCGCCGAGGTGAATGCGATCACCCACGCTCTTGCCCCTAAGCCGAACCTCTCCTACATCCAAACGGTCACATATCCGCATTACAGTTGTTTGTTTTCGTCCAACACGACTACCGATTTCCTGAAAAGATAATCCACAGGTTCCTGCGGTGAAGTACTCGTATCCCTTCCTCGCCTAAACTGATACTCATCATGCGCCGATTCGCCGGTTTCGCCATACGAAATTTGGTTCCGGAAACCCACCGCTCTAACCCGAAAACGCCTGCGTCTCCCCAAAGCCTTAAATAGCGCTTTTGAGGTGAGCGCCACAGGCGCACGTGATGTGTCTACACTGGAAAATTCTAATCATTTGCATATCTCACCTCCGCTAATGGCTGTTGTAAATTTCCATGTTATTTGCATGTTTCCTTCAGGGTGTTGCATTTACGGTGGCCGCAGCGCGCATTTACTGTTTTTCCCAATGGCAGAGATTGCGAAACGTGCTGCCTACATATGCCTTCACCGCCCGCAATCCTACCTGCTATCTTTAGTGCGGCCCCATTTCGCGGATACCAAATCGTAAAGTAAAAATTATCTACCAGTTTCCTCCCCTTTTGGAGTTCCCCCTGACGATGCACTAGGATTTAATTTTTCCTTGGAACACCCTTCTAGGGGGATTCATACGGCCAAGCATACGTGACATGTCCCCGGACGCATCATGAAAATCCATCGACTCAGTCAGTCGAACCCAAACCAAAGTACAGAAGGCCAGCGACAAACCACAATCACGCTATCCAGCCACACACATTTACCTTGATTTTGAATTAATTATTTCTTTATATTTGTTAGATAGGAGAAAAGAAAAAAAGTTACTTTCACTGAAAAGACCGGGTTAATGATATCACTTAGATTCCAAACACGTGCCTTCAATAAGATGCTTCTGCAATGAATGATTTCTTAAAATATTCGTAAAAATTCATTAAACATGTTACATAAGCTTCGTAATCATAAAATGTCAACCTGTCCGTGGTGTATTAAAATTTTAGGTAAATAAATTCATAACGTATCAGTAAAAAAAGTTGCTCACTTTTTATTCTGGAGTATTCTGTAATTCAATTATGACGATATATTTGTAGTTTCAACTTGACATTTATAAAGGAGGGTTTCTATGAATGCAAACTAAGGTTCCACTCAATCACAAAGGATCTCTAGCTTTGATCAAACTTTTAAAATAAAAGCAGTCTAAGTTAAAAAATTTAAGAATAAATTATCGTATACGAATAGACTGTAGGCAACACTATACAGGAAACGAGTGCTGGGTAACAATGGAGAACGAAAGATCAAATTATTCATTATTTTTAAATAACTGTGATTAAAAATAAAATTATAATGTGAAAATTAAACAAACGAGCTTACATTGCAAAAGATGCAAATGTATTATTCAATTCCTACTATTAGCTCACAATCTCTCTATATATTTATTTATTTATATATTTATTTATTTATCTGGGTGGAATTTTCAGTCGTTATAATAAAATACATTTTAAAGTGCTCAATTGAGCTGAAATTTTATATACAGGTTTATTTTAGATGACAATACAATATATAATATAATAATAATTAATAAAAATTAATTGATTAAAACTAATTATTTAAAGATTTACAAATACAGCCACGTAGGCATCATTTTTGGCTACTTGTGTCAAAACTTGAAAAGGTGTTTTCTCACGTTTTAAAGCATTCAGTTCAACTGAAATTTTATATACACGATTGTTTTGGATGACAGTATATTTTAATGATAATGAATAAAAATTAATAACCACTTAATGTTGTGATTCTGTCCTATGTATATACATATTTATATTTTAATTGTAACTATTTAATAAAAAATAGCTAAAATGAAATGTTTCTTTGTTGATCTAAGTAGGAATTGACTTGAAATTTTTTTTTCATATTACTTGTTTTTTAAGTATATTTAAATACATTAAGAATGCTTACTATATATGCGATTCGTGCGATGTGTATTTTTTAAAAACTTTAGATTAAAGTTTTTACTTTGATCCTTATTGTTCATCTGAAAATTTGTTGCTACTTACCTCTTTGTTTTGCTTATTACAGATAATAATGTCTACATTTTTCCTTTTAATTGTCAAAGTTATGTTAAAGTTTTATTTTGTGCACACAAAAACCTTACTTTATTATATAACTGTACACAATAATTTGCATTTCCAAGTGCATCACATTTGAAAACTTATTCCTGATTGATGTTAATAATTTTTCCTATTAAAGAAAATGTTAAAAAAAAATCATATTTGGTTAATTGTGTATTAGATCCCATTTCATGTTTGGTCCACAGTCTACAACATTAACGGCGGCTCTAGGGCTGGACAAACCAAACCCCTACCCGGGGCGGCAAATTCTAAGGACGGCATTTGGATCGAATTTGATATATATATATATATATATATATATAGTTACAAGCAATTTGATATATTTTCTAAAATATCATTGGGTGTGAATTTGATCCAAAGTCTAGAGTCTAGATTTAGCGTGTCTTACTTCTTTATTATGTACTACGTATGTTAAAAGTCAGTTTTCTTTTATGTTGAAATTTAAGAGTTCGAGGCGGGAGTATATGTTCAATCATGAAATTTGATAAATTTGCACATCTTTGACTAGTAACTTTCTCCACGTCACGGAGTATGGTCACAGCGGACATTAATTTCGCCCATACGTCATTCGGTGTCAGCTATCCAAAAGGGGACAGGTTCAATAAAAGTTTTTTGTTGAAGAGTCACAGGATATGTTGTATTTCAATCTTGAGAGTAGTTACTATAAGGTGAAATAAACGTTTTAGATCCAAACCATTAGCAGACTCTTTTTAGAAGAAATTAGCATGCTGCAATGGACGATTCCCTCTCTTACATTTTGCTCGTTTGAAATAATAACAGGTAATTATGTCCATAATTTCGAATTATTTTGTATATATATATATAGAGAGAGAGAGGCGGTATTTTAGACATACATAGAGAGGGGCGGCATTTTCCATTTTTGTCCGGGGCGGGAAAACTGCTAGAGCTGCCCCTGTCCCAAAAACAACGGTAACGGATTCACTAAGCTGCCGAAAATCAAGATTTAAATACCGTATTTACTTGAATCTAAGCCACACTTTTCTCCAGTGTTAATGCCAATGAAAATCGGGTGCGGCTTAGAATCGAAGGGGAAAAATTATAGGATGTGGTATTTAGAGCAATTACAGGTTGATGTATTTAAAAGTTTATAATACTGATAAAATAGCTACCATAAAATCCGGCGTATAACGCGTACTTTGAACACAAAAATAAGATCGAAACTTGAGGATGCGCGTTATACGCCGGGTATAAAAACGATAGCTTCAAAAATAAAACAGATGAGCATAAAAAAAATTTACTTCTACATGCATCTAAACACTGTTTATTTAAAAGAAACGACTTGCCTTGTGAACTAAAAGAGTTGTAGCTCTAGAATATACTATTTTTTCAAAAGTCTGGGATAATAACTCGAATAAATGACTTCGAAAAATAAAAGCAATGTATATTAATATTTCAGATTTCTTCGTTGAAAGGTGGCGGGTGTGTTATACGGCGAATATCCCTAAAAATTAAAAAATTCAGCTTGAAAGTATAGGTAGCGTTATAAGCCTGATTTTATGGTAATTATTCACTTCTTTTTAGTTCTCATTTTAAATTTATTTTAATTTCATAAAATTGGATATCGATAAACCATTTTACACTATTTTTCATTTTTCACAAAATCTTGTTGAGAATTTGGGATGCGGCTTAGAATCGATGGCGGCTTATATTCGAATAAATATGGTATATATATATATATATATAATATATATATATATATATACCGTATATTTCTGAATATCGTATATTCATGCATAAGCCCATTGGTGTAACGGAGAATATTAGGGCACCCCATTCAAAGTCAGATTTTGGGCCCAAATCCAAATCTTACAGAGGGTACTGCTTGGCGTCAGACAGTCCTCCGCAATGCGAGGGGGAGGGCAGAGACTCTAGGGGCCCAAAGCTTGACTGACGCTAAGTACGTATTTGGGCTTGGGGCTTAAAACCTGAGTTTGCGGGGGCTAATATTCTCTGTTACGCCACTGGCCGCGAGTGCATTTTTCTTCAAGAATTTATCTAAAACTCGAAACCTTTATAGGTCGAATTGAAAAAAAGTTCTTATAATTTTCAACCGTGTCGCCAAGAGGGCGTAAAGCGGAGAAAATGGGAAGTATATTTTTCCATCAAATTGATGGGAAGTAAAACCGTAATGATGATAGTTTATTTCTGGTAATTCTATCTAAAACTAAAGCACTTTTTTATTCATCTGTTATCCTAAACAATATCTATGCTAGTCATACCTTCTGCGCAATTTTTTTGGGGGGAGGGAATGAGAGGAAAGATAGATTTATATACATGTGATCGTCGACCTATGTTTCATACTTTGGAATATAAACTCATAGCAGGATTATCTAATGTATTCAGACACACCAATGAATAAATGTGAATTTTTCGAGGTATTCCAAAACTGGAATTTTGATTCAGACTTTGAAGGATTTGTGACTTTTTTCTTCTTTTAGAATAAAAGTTCCATTCATACCCTCCAAAAAAAAAACACAATAAAAGAATAAAAATGCTTGCACATGGCTAATGGAAAATGTTAAAAACATTTTTCCGGAACAACTTTTTTTTTTCTTCTTCAGATTAGCGGATCCGTGTTTTTGCTGGTCCCCTTATGTTCATTTTAAAAAAGTTCCCATATATGTATATATGGCACAATTTTTTAATTAAAAGGGCTTCTATTCCGTGACAAAAATCATCACTTCTGAAAAAAAATCCTTTTAACAAATTGCCTTGGAGAAATACAGGGTTTTTCACCTCCATCATACAATAACTTTCCCACAGTATTGTCGAAAGCATTAAAAATAGAAATATCAGCACCGTCTCTTCGGTAAACGACAGCAAGAGCAGTAGCGCTTGACGAAAGACACTACATCTAAATTAAGACGCAAAATAGCGGGAGAAGACTATATTGCCCTATCACGGGGTGTCAATCATGAGCTTCACAGCGGTCCTTAATGACAGAGGGGTTCCCTTTGCACTGTAATCTTTTCCTTCATACTGTACTTGACAAAATATAGGGATGTTGCAGCTAGAGAAAAACTCCGCCTTTTGCATCCTGTTGAAAGTTATATCTTCCAGATTCTGCACCATTTTTAAGATTGTGTTAGAGTGAGATTTCAGTAAGAAAATACTTCTTTGTCAAAAAAAGGATTAAAAAAAAAAAAAAAAGAGATAATTTCTGTTATCCAAAATTATGTAGACAGGCGAACTATTGGAATAACTTTAAATTTAAATAATACTTAGTATTTTGATTAGTATAGTTTCAATAAAAGAATTTTTTACACTCTAAATCCAGAATCAATTTTTGATTTAATTATTAGCTGTGATCAATTTACTCTTACGAGAATAATCGGAAGGCAAAACAATTCCACGATCATTTAGTATTATGAAGCAAAGTAAATTATATATCACTTTAACTACTTATTAAAAACTATTTACAGATTTATCTAAGAAATGTAAATTCTATTAGGTCATTTTCGTGAAAAAATTCCATTATTGAAGAGTTTACTTTACACAAAATCAGGGTTATCTTTCATAAAATGTTAAACTGTGATCAAGTGCTGAAGTCGATACATGAGTCGATACCACTCCACTCTCCAGACTTCCATGCCATCAGGGCCGGCTCTAGTAGTTTTGCCTCCCCGGACAAAAATGGAAAATGCCGCCCCTCTCTGTAAAGCAAAAAATTATAATTAAAAAAGATGAATTGTTCATATAGATACACACCTACAAAATAATTTTTGCGAACGAAAAGGAGCATAACAATTATATGTATTATTTTAAGTCTTAAAAAATACAAAATAATTCGAAATTAAAAACATAATTACCTGTTATTATTTGAAACGAGTAAAATGTAAGAGAAGGAATCACCCATTTCAGCAGGCCAATTTCTTCAAAATCTGATGGTGGGGATCACAAGCATTTATTTTAACATAGAAACTACACCGGACTAAAATAAAACATCTCAAGTGCTCTCAATCAACCGAAAATTTTAAATTCCCCCTGCCCCCTTTTTGGATAGCTGAAACCGGACATCGTATGGGCAAAAGAATGTCCCGTTGTACCTCACTCTGGCTGGGAAAAATTTGTGAAGATGTGTAAACATATCGAATTTAATGATTTAACATGTACTCCCGCCTCGAACCCTCAAAGTTTCAACAGAGTGAATTAAACGAGGGGGTTTAAAACTTTTCGGCCCTGTTACAGAAGATCTAAGGGCCCCTTTACACAGGCGGATCGAAATTTATTACCAGAAAACCTGGTTAAGTCCAGCTTTTTCGGGACCCTGGGCGCCCTCCCCAAGCGCCCAATGGATAAACCGACAC
This sequence comes from Trichonephila inaurata madagascariensis, assembly GCA_019973955.1. Classification (NCBI taxonomy): domain Eukaryota; kingdom Metazoa; phylum Arthropoda; class Arachnida; order Araneae; family Nephilidae; genus Trichonephila; species Trichonephila inaurata. The sequence goes on along the minus strand of BMAV01020640.1, from coordinate 298,482 downwards.
TGATTAAACATACACAGTACAAAATAAGGAAAAAGATACTTAAATAAAATACCAAATTCTCACCCAATAATATTTCAGGAAATATATAAAATTTTTTGCAAAAAAAATTATATATATATATTTCAAGTTAGATCCGAATGCGCCCTTAAAATTTTCCGCCCCGGGCAAGGGTCCAGTTTGTCCGGCCCTAGAGCCGCCCCTGATGCCATGCGAATGTGAGGGCCTTAAGCTTACAGATTTAATGTTCATCAACTGAACCACACGGCAGTTCTATAGTGAGACCAAGACTGAGATTTGTGTGACTCGACTGAAATGATCCCGTCTAAAAGCTTGAAATGTAAAAACAAAAGAAAGAGAGACAGAAACTAGGATAGGATATGTATTTGTGTTTCTAATTAAGAAAAATTTCAGTTGTTACATTAAAAAAAGTCATCAATGAAACGAAAAAAAAAACTATTTTACAATTTTTAAGTTTTTAAAAATTTGTTTCGAATTCTACAGTAAATTATCCGATTTAAATACATTTGTTTTGATGTTCTTAATTCAAACAATCCCAAGAGCATTTCTTTTTTACATTTCAAAATCGCTTAGAAGCGTAATGTTAAATTTAAATAACATTTCTTTAGGTTTAATAATATGTAAGTGTCAAATATATATTTTTATAGAACATTTCTCCACGTTAAGAAATTTTTTAATTGGTAGTGATAATCCATGTCCTTTCCTGTGTTGTTCTTTCTTTCGCTTTTAGAATCGTCAGTCTACCATCAGTTCTTGAATTACTCTGAGAGTTTTCGGAAAAAATATTCTAAAAATTTCGGGGAAAAGAATAATTTTTTTTAGAGTGCATTTTGCTCTTCTCTATAGAAACTGGCAGACGATGATTGTAAGGAACAAGTTTGTGAGTAATAAAAAGAGAAACACACTTAACGAGTATAATTCGTTCTACAGAATCTCTCCCTTTGTTAATTTCATTTGATTTGATTTTTATTAACGAGGCATTCTAAAGCAACACGAGGGCTATTGGCGACAGATCTCTTAATTTTGGACCTCGATCACAAGTGACGAGTTATTCAGTAATGCAAAACAATCGATATGAGAAGCGATTTTTCTCCGATATATTAATGCAAAATATAATAACATGTTTCATGCCGAAAATAATATTTAAAAATAAACTATGTGTGGTGTTTATTTTACTAAAATTATTAACACCCTTTAACTGTCAAGTTATTTTGATGATTTGGGTACACAAATTGTCAAATTTTTTTATTGCAAAAATCAAATGTTTAGTACAAAATTAAATATACTTAGTAGTTAAAAATTGATATTTTGAAGTACATGGGTAAAATTTTTTAAGTTTTGTAACCACTGCACATTTGCTCGAGGCGGCTGCCACTCAGCATGGCAGAGCCGCGGCAGTGATTTGGTATCGGATCGTGCTTGCCTTGTCACGATTTCCCGACCCAGTACCACTAAAGGACCACCGTGTAGGGCAGCGATGCACGTTAAATCTGTGGGAGAGCTGAAACGTCCTCCCGTTGGTGTGATGTGGTAGTTAGGAGAGGGGGTGCCAGCTCAGCTGTCATCCACGTCACTTGACCATGGTTCAAAATTACGTGGTCCATCGCCAAAAGCCCTCGTGTAGCTGAACATTGCGCCGTTAATATTCAATCAATCAATCTCAACATGGCAGTCGTAAAGTTCGCTTCTAGTGGAGCATTATTTTCTAAAAAGGAAAAAAAATTAATTATTTTCTAAAAAATAAATAAATGAAAAAAAATATATATGTAAGAACCTATTAGTAGTTCAGTAATTCAATCTTGTGTGGTACAACCGGAAACACTTTTCCAAGCACAAACTAACTCCACATCCACATCTCCCGCGCACTTTGAATCAAAGAACTTCTAACCTCTAACCTTTGAAGTCTTCCGTTACCTGAGGTTCCACTCTACTTATACATGTAAGAAAAATGCGACTCACTCATCACAAGATATCCGAAAAAATAGAACTACAGACTTGAAATTTGATAAACGTATTTCTTTTATTGAATAGAGATTTTACAGAAATCGTCTCCCAAGGCAATTGTGAGGAATTATGGGGGCTAAAGATTAAAACAAACAAAATAAAAAAATCTCATTTTTGAACTATTATTCTTACAGAATTTAAAATTGGTAACCTTTTTGTTGTTGAGTAAAAGTCCGTGTTGTAGATACAAATTTTCGTTTTGAAACTATTAGACCTGAAATTTGACAAGCATGTTTGCTTTGCTGCGTAGATATCTCCTAAAAATGGGTTTTGAGGGAATAGACCCTCAAGGGGTGGGGGATAGGGGCGTAAGAAATAAATGCACTTCCGCTTTAGAAATTCTGAGGTCCTGTCCTTTTTAAATCAACAGGCTAGGATTATGAGAATGTTTCTCAATCCAATCGAAATCTTAAAGATAGGACATAGATTTCAATAACTGAAAAACGGTCTATGATAATACATCATAAAATACCCAGCAAAACGGGTGTTTAACGTATAATTTATATATTACCGTTAAAGTGTGAAATTCGTTATTTCATAGAACAACTAGGTATTTCATGAAATAACTAGACAAGTCAGTCAAAGTACATAAAAGTATTGAATTCTACGCTTTAACTAGGTATTCTATATAGAATAACGATCACTTGATCGTGTGTGTTAAAGTATGAAATACGACACTCGAAAGTTCTATGAACCGGTTCTTTGTGCAATAAAAAAAATGTGTATTAGTAAAAGTGTACATATTTCAAAACAGTATGCAATGCAATTCAAAGAGTCATCGCAGCAATCCTTGCTCTAATAAATAATGAAAAGTAAAATAAAGGTATTTCAAAAAATTTAAATTAATTTCTCTTACATTTTTGTGTTTGAAAAAGTTAACACATTTTTTATTTTATTTATTTTTTTTATGAAGCAACAGTTTTTCTTCCCAGTATGTATTTTTTTGATAATATTTAAATATAAGTATTATATATAGTGCAACATATTCTTTTTTTTCCTTTTGTTTAACTAATGTAGCAATATGAGCAATAATAAATTATATCATCCGCTTTTTCTTATTATTTATCAATTAATCATCCGCAATAGGAATAAAATATATTATTCGAGAGATTTCTTAGCTATTTATAATCTCAACTAATTCATAATATAGCTTTAAAATTGTTAATTTTTCACTTTAACGGTCTATCATTTGTTATTTCATAGAATAACTAGGTAAGGTATGAAAATTTTTCATTTATTATATACTTTCACTCTGACTTGTCTAGTTATTTCATGAAATACCAAGTTATTCTATGAAATAACTTAATTATATACTTTAACGGTAACATATATACAAAACTTCAGTTGCTGATGAGTAAATGGGTTGATAGTACAAAAACTGAATTCAAAACACAAAACTTGAAAGAACATTTATATAGTATGTTCGAACAAAAGAATAATAAAAAAAAAAAAAAATGAATATATTCCAGAAGGCATAGTTTATTTTAACCACGAAGCGGCAAAAAAATCAAAACTGATTATACCCTTTGTCTACTTTCTCGAGTCCTTGAAAGGGGAAATCTCTTCACTCACAAAAGAATTTTCTTAAATAAAAAAAAAGGAAGCAAATCGAAAGCAAATGTTGAAAGAAAACCGAACAGAAGAGAGCAAATAATGAACCCCGTGAGGCATTTTTCCCAGGCTAGTTGCTTTGATTGATAGTGCGGCAAAAGGTGAGACTCGACTCGAAGGTCAGATCAGTGACCTGTTTTCAATTCAGACGAAATTTTCTTTCCTTCTTTTTTTTCCCTGTCAGAGAAGAAATGCAATCAATTCTTGAGATAAGGATCGTCTTTCTGTAGAACATAGAACCTAGAGGATCTTCAAATGAACATCTATAATTTTGCGGTTTCCTTTAAATTTCTAATTGAAGATGTATGTAACTAGAATTCTATAATGAAATCGACCTAGCTGAGATAGACGGGGAAATTTTTTTCTAGAAATTTGTCCGTGTTTTCTACAGTGATAAAGGCGTGTTCATGTGATAACAAAGAGCAGGATAGAAAAATGTCTCAATACTCGTGTAAGATACAACCTGTTACCCGCCGTTTCGTTGGGAATTTCTTGACGTTATAATGTAGTTCTTCTAATGTTCTTGACTGTACATTCTTTTTAGGTTATTATTATACATTAAGCTTTCATTTGTATGGAAAAATATTCTTATTCATCTCTCCTTTTGATTTTAAAAGACAGGACTTCAGTTTCTAAAGCAGAAGTTTGTTTATCATTTGCGCCCTGTAGCACTCTCCTCGGAGTAGAATTCCATTTTTTAAAAAATCGCTACTAAAAAAAAACATGCCTGTAGAATTCCAAGTCTGTAGGCCTAATTGTTCAAAATGCTGGAATTTTATTTTTTTATAACACCACCAAAATTCTTCACCCGCCCCCTGGGAAGTCGATTTCCGCAAAACGCGCACATAGCGGATCTCTCCTTAAGGTATCCGACTACGTTCGGAACCGTGATTTTAAAAAGGCGCACAAATGGATGATTTTCGTGATATTTAGTGTCACTTAGATTAAAATACATGTATAAAATTGTTTTAAAGACATTTTGACAAAATTTTTTTATTTAAATACAATATTTTGGCAAAAAATTAACTTAGAATAATTTTTTTTTCACAATGTTCTCCTTTTGTGAAAAATGCTTCTATTATAATAATATGTTGCCTGTATATAGCTCAGGCCTCTCTACAGAGGCTCAACTAGGATTTTTGAAAAATGCACATTATTTTCAGAGTTACCACCACTTTAAATATAATTATTGGCGGTTTTTTTCTTAAAATTGTGCTCCCCTCTGTTGTCGTAAAAATATGGATAAACCCACTTCTAAGTCATGTATTTCAAAAATTCTAGTTGAGCCTTTGTAGAGAGATCTGAGATACATGCAGGCAAAATATTATTATAATGGAAGCATTTTTGACAAAAGGAGAACATTTGGAAAAAAAAATTATTCTAAGTTAATTTTTTGCCGAAATATTCATTTAAATAATTTATTTTTGTTAAAATGTCCTTAAAACAATTTTATTCATGTATTCTAATCTAAGTGACTCTAAATATCGTGACAATTATCCATTGATGCGCTTTTTTAAAATCACAGTTCCGAACGTAGTCGGATACCTTAAGGCTACACGGTACCCTTTTTCAAACATTTTTTTTTTTGGAGACAGTTACAGTAAAAATAATTGATGTTTTATATTTTGATTATATTAGTAATCTGATTCTGTAAGTAAAAAGTCAGTTTGACCAGCTATTATTTCACAATTTTAAAAATGTAAGAATTTTTTTGAAGTTTTTCAAACTCTTATAAAATACTCAATTTTTAAAAACTTTTAGCCATTTTAAGTTATTTATGTTTCTTAGGTGAATGCAAACAAAAGGTAGCATGGATTTGAAAATGTATTCCCTTGCTGATTTTTAATCATTTTTTTCCTAGAAAAATCTGAAAACACAAAATTTTTAAAATATCAACTTGAGTATTTTTTAGAAAAATAACTAGAGATCTCAGCCCTAAATCCATACTAACTTTTATAGAACATACGTTTGGGAATATATACAAAAAAATTCAAGGTTCTATCTTGAACAGGAAAAAAGCCTTAGGGATTAGAAAACACTTATACCTTCAAAATTGAAAAAGTCTGAGAAAAAAGCATTTAAAGTTTGTAAAGTCATAAAACAAAAACTTATAAATGCCCGTAAAGCTCTAATTTTTGAATATGTTATTTTCAAATGTATGTGTGTGTGTGTCCTGCATTAAAACACTACTTCAATTAAATATGACTGAAAATAATATTTTTAATTAAAAAAATATTTTTGCATAATATTGATATCATTTGTTAAGGAGTCAGTTTATTCAGCTTTATCTTAACCTACTATTTTCACAGAAGTTTTGAAACGCAAAGCATTTTTGCACAAAATAATAATGATACTAATTTAAGCTAAAAACAGTCAGGTTTGCTCATAAAATTTAATTTTTTTCAGTTTTAAATTGGGGCAGTTTAGGAAGTTTTAGCTCTTGTCGTACGAATTTAAAATACTAAAATATAGTACTACAATATGTTTAGTATAATGTAGTTTGGTACATCAAGGAAATATTCTGTTATTTCTGCAACATTTGAATTCAGAATACTTGTATTCTGAAGTCTAATTGCAGAATCAGAAGAGGACTTATTTTTAGATACATCATTTTCAGCAGTATTCCATCTCTTCGAAATATTGTTTCTCGCAGCAACCTGAGAACGCATTTGCCATTGCATTTTCTCTTCAGAAAAAAATTAATGATAAAACTTTTAAGTTATGTTAACTATTTTAAAGCAAAAATTGGCCATGAAATTAATCCTAATTAATTAATTATGAGAACTCAAAACATAATCAAGCATGAATGATTTTAGTAATGAAAATTAGAATTAATAACCATTTCAAACTAAAAGCTCAAAAATATTTTTAATTAATTCAATTTAAGACTGGAAAAATGCTTTAAAATGAAACCGAAACCAAAACCGTAGCTCATAACACTTTAAATATCTTAAAAACTAATTTGCTAACAGATATGAAATTTCGTGGCAAGCTTCTCAATGATATAGGCCACTAGAAAATGCAAAAAAAAAAAAAAAAAAAAAACGTAAAAATGAAATTTTTAGGGTACTGTGTAGTCTTAACAAAAGAAACATGTTTGTTAAGTTTCAAGTTTTTAAATTAATATATAACGTGTGTGTGTGTGTGTGAATTTTTATAAATAGCACCCTTGGGTGTCGATTTCTGGAAAACCTGCGTCACTTTACCATGGATCAAAATTACGAAGTCCGTCGCCAAAAGCCCTCGTGTAGCTGAACAGTGCGACGATAATATCCTCACTCACTCTGGAAAACCTGATCCTAGCGGATTTTCATTCAACAAAAGATTGATGCTTACCAAATTTCAAGTTTATAAGAGTCTGATAATTCAGAGAAGGGGAGTTTTTATCTTTAAAGCTCCGTAACTCTCTAACCCTCGTGATTCTCAAGGTAATGGATTCGTGGCCGGTGTGTCATGAGTTCGAGCCTAGTACCGCGGGAGACCTGCAGTGTGATGCACGTTAAATCTGTCAAGAGCTCAAACGTTCTCTCGTTGGTGTGGTAGTCAGGAGAGGGAGGGTGCCAGCTCAGGTGCCGTCCTCATCACTTGACCAAGGTTCAAAATTACGAGGTCCGTTGAGTAATTGAACAAACACTCCCTCGCTCCCCCGTAACTCTCCTCATGAGTCGATTCAATCAGAATACTTGCTGTGAATTCCTTCGAGATTTAAACGAAATTTATACAATAGTACTATTTCATACCATTTTGAGGCAAAATGGTATGACATTGAGCTGATTTATTTACCAAATCCAATGATAAGCATTATCATTTCCTCACGAACGATGAGAAATAGCTTCCACCTAGGGATTGCAATACCGATATTTCGTGCCCTTTGTACAATTTTGTAATACCGGTATTCCCAAGTTTAAATACCGTTTTATTCGGTATTTGGTAGAAATTTATAAAATTGTCTCCACTACATGTTCAGGGATCGCCAACATAGCAAAATAGTATACGTTTTTGTTTTTATGTCTCTCTAACTGGCGAAATTAATTAGACTGTGAATATAAAGTTGCATCGAACAATCAAGAAAATTGATAAAATATGTGAACCATCCAAGGGGTGGTTCAAAACTATCCTATTACAGCTCAGAGCGATACTGCACACGTGCAAGTCTGATATTCTTATCTGTGAAAAAAAACAAGGTTGTAGTTGTGAAGAAAGTGCGTAATATTTCGTATTTTTCAATTGGGGAGTTCGTTATTCCCATTGTATTTGTATATCATACACACAATTAATGCATTATGTTTTTCAAGATCACTTTTCAAAAATCCGTAATAGTACCACAGACTGAATAGTGATATTTATACACTTTTTTTGTGATTTAAATAAACAAGATGTTCCTTTTCTTTTTTGTGATTCTTTATACTGTTATTATTTATAAGCTACAAATTATTTTTTATGATATTTACACTTTCTAATAAAACTGGCAAATAGAACAAAAAAACACCTGTGTGTTTTCTTTCTATTTTAAAAATTTCTATACCGGTATTAAGATTCGAAAAAATACCGAATACCGGTGTTGAACTTTTGGTCCGATATTGCAATTCCTACTTCCAACATTTGAAGAGATATTCTAAAAATAAATTTTTATTATTCATTTGCATTTAATTACGCTCATATATGTATAAATTGTAAATATATATATATATTCAACGTATTTATATGCTTTAAATTGAGACTGTAACCACAGAGTTCAGTATATGAAGATAAATTAAGAGTGACAAAAGATTAAGTGCACTGCAGATTATTTTTTAAAGAAGGCAAAAAAGAATACTTTACTACTGCATTATTCCTCCAGAACGTTGAATGAACTGATCGATTCGGTGTTACATCGATGAAATCCGGTTTTGAATTGTTTCCTGTTGGATTTTTAACCAAACATCCTGAATGGTAAATTTCAAGTCCTTAATTGAAGAACACTGCTAACCATTTCGGTAAAATGCATGCGTGATAATACCCCATATATTTTCCATGGAGCTTAAGTGCTGGTCAGTTCGAAACAAATACCGTTTTCAACCAAAGCCACAGTTGAGTTCAAAGAAAGGTCGATGCATCATCCTGTTGAAAATTTAATGCCCTTTGTCTATGATTTCAACAATAGAAAATAAATAGACAAATTATTCTTCAAGAGTTTTTAAGGACCATTGAAGAATTATAGAGACGTCTGACAGTTCACAGAAATCGCGCGCCCTCAATATCATTATACCACTACCATGTTGTCTATTAAATATATTCTTTTAGGAGATCGTGTCAATAGTATAGAAACGCACCAGGACTATTCAAATTTCAATTTATCTATCACTGAACAAGACATTTAGCAACTTGTCAACAAATGGCATGTGCCGTTTGACCCTTCCATATTGAGCGTCTTCAAGATGATGTTTCAAAGCATGGTGATTGAGTCATCTTAAAGTTTTGCAGCTTCTTAATTTTTAGAAATCTAATGGATGATTTTTTAACATTCGTCCTTAAACTGTATTTTAATTTAAGATACAGAATGATCTCCATTGCCAAGATTTTAATGCGCCGATCGTCGCGACAAGTAGTCACTCGTGACTCTTTTGGAGACGGGAGAGTTTCATTAGAAATTGTCATTACAAACTTAAAATACGTAAATATCACTTCAGCAGTATGCGGGGTGGATCCAGATATAGAGAGAATAAGCATCTCCAATTCCAGGGCAACGAAAATAGTTACTATCCTTTGCACAGAGAGGTGATTTAAAATATAAATGTCTATTATTTTTAGGAATTAAAGCCCCCTTCATTTTTTCAATCTAAATGCGCTTTTTGTGAATCGAAAAATGCATTTTTGATAAGACTCCAATATATATATATATTCATAAATATCTTTTTTTTTTTTAAAAAAAAATTCAAATCGCATATTTTTTTCTGATTTCGAATATAACCTACACAATTTACTTTCCTCCTAAATTTAAAGGAAGCTAGCTGTTCATGTATCTGGTTTGTAGATCGAAAGAAAATCTGAAAAATAAAGGTTAAATAACCAAGGTTTAACTTAAGGTGACTGCCTACCTTCAGACCCATTTTTTTAATCAAAACAAATTTTTGAAACAAATTGAGTGTTTTTAGGAAGGAAAAAAAAATGCAAAGACATAAAATTTTTTAAATAAATATTGTACTTGTAGAAAAATTGGTTGTTTTCAAGGAAATTTTACCAAATTTTTACTAAAATGCATAACACTGTATAAAGATTTCTAATACAATTATCATAATTTTCTTTATACACAACATACATATTACGGTGCTCTTCAAAATGAACCAAAATCTAAGAGAAATATTTTTAAAAAAATTACAGATAATTACACATAATAGTACGAAAATGTTGATATTTTTAGTTTTTTCTTTATAAAAACTACCCTAAATGAAAAAAATATTTAACCTACAACAAAACTTACGGTCCACTTTATGAAAAACAGTATAATAAACATTCCCACAGAATTTCAAAACGTTATCTGGTTTGGTTCTTAAGATAGCATGTATCTGGTAAAGTGTTTCTTTCGAAAACATAATTTTGAGAAAAACTCATTTAAAGTTTTATCTTACCGTCCTTTTACATAGAGTGATATTTTTTAAAATCACTATAACTTTATTTCTATTTCGCATAAAGAAAAACTCTTTTGGAAAGAAAAATGTTCAAACTATAAGATTTTGAAATTTAAAAAAAAATGCCTTATGTAGATGAAAAACAACATATTTTCAAAGTAGGCAGTCACCTTCAAATGTTGAAATAATTTAATGAAGTATTCAATTAAAAGAAGAGATCTAAGTTAAAGGTGCCACACACAAGAGATCTCAATTACTAATTATCATATTCCAATGAATTTTTTTTTATCGATGTTTAAGTAATATAAAATTGCATACAGTCGGACCTCTATTTAACGAATTCGCTAAATCCCGCAAAAAAGTTTGTTATATAAAGGTTCATCTTTCAATATACTTTATAAACCACATAAAGCAAATTTTACATTCATAAACACTATATATTATAAAAAGTAATTATTCACACCTTTCTGTAAATTAATGTATACTTTTTATATCTTACCCATAAAAAAAAAAAAAAAATAATAGTAAAAAAATAAAAAAAAAAAATTACAAGGAAAACAAGACAAAAAAATATGTAAAATACACTGTATTTTCAACATTAAGAAAATAATTTTATATTAAAATTAATGAATTTCATGGACATTTTCTAATTTAAAGCTTACAAGCAATTTTAAACACAATATTTTATAACTAGAAATTCTAAACATACATTACCACATGCTTCCTTAAATTTAATTACTCATAAAAAATCTGTTAATTTTATTTTTTTGAAAAGTTACGGTATTTTTTTTTTGTTCTAGTTAAGTCAGGTCCCTGGTAAAACCAATTCAAGATTTAAAAACAACATAAAATGTGTTAAAAGAGAGAATAACTTGAAATGTCCAGAAATACTTTAAAAACAGGAAGAAAAAAAATTGAATCACAAAAGAAAAAGTTCGTTGTATAGCAAACGAACTTCGTTATAGGGAGGTTATTTTACGAAGAAAATCGTGAAATGTTCTTGGTTCCAGGAAAAAGTTTGCTATGTAGAAAAATTCGTAATATAGAGGTTCGACTGTATACATATTGTATTATAGCTTTCACAATTATACAGAAGCAAACAAAAGGAAGTAAGCTAAAACAATAAAATAAATACCAGTCATATATAACAAAGGATTTAGTTCAGAAGAGCAAATAATTGTTTGATTTTTTGTTAATGTCCCATTCAGAAGCAACATGATGGCTATTTACATTGGAACTACAGTCAAGTGACGAGGATCACACCTGACTAACGCACCACACCAATGTTAAAACTTTGAGCCTCAACAGGTTTAATGTGCATCAGCCTCTATGCACGGCAAGTAAAAACAAATATAAATGCTTACTTCATTTATTAGTAAATACCACACATTAAAATATACAAAATCATCTGTGCGCTTGATGTACTGATATGGATTAGGGGGAAATATCTTTTGAAAGGTTGTTAAATAACTTTGTATCACACAAAGAGAGATTCACAACTGTATTACTCCTCTAATTGAAAACATTTAACATTACATTTTGTTATTGTAAAAATATTAATAGTTTAACAGAAAATTTAGTTCAATAAAATTTAATAGTAAAAACTTTTTCAAATTTTATTCATTTTTCCTTTTTGTAGAACTTTGTATTGATTTGGAGTCTTTAAAAGTATGTAATTGTGTCACAATAATAAACTAGATTCCTTTTGAATTTTATATTAATCTCTTAGAATTGCCATTCCAAAGAAGTATTTTTATCAGTAAGCAGTTTTGATTCACCTGCTGATAATCAATTAGGGTGAGTTGAACTCCCTTTCTCTTTTTATCAATATACTCTAGAAAAGTTCTCTTTTGCCTAGCTCTAACTTCTGCTCATGCAACCTACTTCCAAGTTTTGAGAAATAGAGCTATTAGAGAAAAATCAACTATTTTTTTCCTTATTTAGCTTAATAGTATGTTGTGAGTTTGAATGGTAGAAAGCAAGTTTGGGATACTGGAAGCGAAGAGAAAATTTTAAAACCGTAAGTTGAAAATATTTATTGTTCATGCAAAAAGCTTGAAAACACATTTTTTGCTTGTTTGTAAATTTGGCAATATTTTGTAACTTTCTCCTGCCTTATTTTTTTCATCTTTAATAAATGAAACTTAATAATAGTAAATATTTTTCATTCTGAATGTTTTTACACTATACCTGGATGTTTAATTAAGCATATATACATTATTCAATATTTTTATTTAAATAACATACTTTATCATTAAATTTTTGAGAATATACAAACATATAATTGGAGTATTAATAACAGCTAACATGTTTGATGCCCTGTTTTTCTTTTCGTATATTTAGCCATTTATACGTCATATTCAGGTTATTATAGAATGAAGACATCTACTGCCAGTTCAAATTATTTTGACTTTTAGTCAATCACTAATAAATTGCAATGTGACACTTTCTTGATGAATATTTTTACTTTCATGTCCATATGCTTTGTAAATATTGAGAGTTACCATCAGAAAAGTTTGGTAAAAAAGATTAAGAGTTTTAAAATTATTACTAGAAATATTTTTGAGTTTCCAATACACACTAAGACAGTAAGAGAGGGTACAGTAACATCACACTATAAAGCAAAACAAGAGTAATTGGTAATGGACCTCCTAACTTAGAACCTCAGTCAAATGATGAGGATGACACCTGAGCTAGCATCTCCCTCTCCAAACTATCACACTACACCAATGAGAGGACTCTGAGCCTCAACAGATTTAATGTGCATCAACTCTCAACATGGCAGGCCTTCAATGGCACTTTCTAATACTCAGTAATTTAAATAGTTGCCAAATAAGCTGCCTTCTCAGATATGTTTTAATACGATATAACAAAATTAAATATTTCCATAAAAGGTTTTTATTGTTGCGATTTCCTAGTACAAGATAGTACAGTTAAATGATATGAGTACCATAATAATTATGAATTAAAAAGTCATATGATATCACCAAAGCTTCATTCATAAAGAAAGAAAAAAAAAAAGATTCACATATTCAAAAGCGAATCTGCTTTTTGAGGCAATAGCAAATAAATGACCTGCATCTGCAATAAAATTCAAATTTGTAAAACGGCATGATTTCAAGTATGGGCTGAGAGTTGTATTTGCAGGGAAAACAAATGTAAATTAGCATAAAAGCTTAAAAAGAAAAAGAGCTTTAGAAACATCAAGTACTTTGATGAAACTCTGAACACTTACAAATTAAAATATATTGACAGCATAAAAAGTACAGAGGGTTTGATATTTCAGCTAGTAATAATGAAGATGACTAATTCACACCTCTGGTTTGGCTTCAATCAAAAACACCATGACACATTAACCAAGCACTAGGCAATCTAAAAATGACATTTATTTTGCCCGGCCCCCCCAAAAAAAAGTCTTCATTCATGAATACCAAAAATATTTAGAATAGTTATTTTTTTGAGATTTAACAAATATCATGTCACACGTGAACATTTTCAAAATATGGCACCGCAAAAAGTCATGTGTCACATTCTTGTTTTTGTTAACACATGCATTGACCAAATAAGTGTTTTTGTAATACTGTTGTCCATTTTTGAAATAGCATAACATATCAAATTTTGGCTAACGAAATTGATGTCAGCCATTGTGTTAATATGATCAACTATCACATTTAGCTTCAGTTTTCTATCATTTTCACTGCACTAATCTCCAAATTATGAAGTTGAAATAAGTCATCTTTTTTATCTTCTCACTTCAAAGTTGGAGCTTTCCCAAGACACAATGCCCACTGTCACCTTTTTTGAATTTTCACATTAAGAGCTTTTCTATTTATTTTGATCATAATGTAAGGGTGAGCTTTACATTTGATAAGTGCAAATGTTTCAGTTAAATATAGCAAAAAAGTAATTTTGTTTCTTTGTTTTCCTAACAGCTATATTTTTAACTATATATAACAAGCAATCTGAAACATTTTTTGAATTTTAATAAAAAAAAAGACATGCGAAAAAAATTCTATCACATTTAATCTAATTAGAGTAAAACAAAACCAATATGAAATAAACAACTGAACCTTTGATCTCAAAAACACTTCATTTATAACAACATATCAAATGTATATAAAAGTAGCAGCAACACAAGATCAAGAACAAAACTTTGCTTCATCATATTTCTTTACACATATATTTTGGGTAGTATATTAATATTATACCAAGCAGCATTCATAATCTGAATGAACAGAATGATAAAGTACAGATGAAACATTTCCACTTTAATAAAAAGTGAAAGTGTACAGATTAAGGCATTTACAACTATTCACGGTAAAGGTAGATTTCATAAAATTCTAATTTCTCAAGAAGTAATCATTTGTTCGTCTCCTTCCTCTATTTCTAAAATACGAGGTCCATATAAAAGCAAATATGCACAGTGCCAATCTCCTAAAATGTAAAAAATAAGGATTTAATACCAATTTGAAGTATAACTGAAACAAACAGTTTATACATTAGCACAATCATAATCTATATATTTTTTTAATGGACAAATTGACTCTTACCTCCACCAGAGAGTTTTAATATTTCTTCGGATGTAACCATGGAAACAGTGTCATCATCACACTTAAACCATTCCTCTGTAAAAGATAAGAATTATTTTTACAATTCAGCAAGATGGAACTTTCATACAAAATTTGAACTTTTTAAAATCATTTGTACAAGATAGCACAATTAATATTTATAACTACTTCAATCTAAGCTGCACTATTATTCCAGTGTTAATGCTACTGAAAATCAGGTGCAGCTTAGAATTGAAGGCAAAACATTTGTTGGATAGTGGAAATTAAATTTCCACCTCTTTCAAAAGGAAAAAACATAACTGTCCATTCATGCATTGATAACTTATCCCACTCCACAGTTTATCTCCAGTATTGTCTACCCTAAACATTGTTGTATGTTCATATTTAGGAAATTTTTTTGTATACACTTTCTTTTAATCACCTAAACATCAAAGATATCAGTAATAGCATCAAGACGAGTTCACTACGATGCAAGTATGAAAAGGAAGACAATTTTATGAGCAGAACAAAACGGTAACAAAGCAGCTGCCATTGAAAATTTGACTTGGATGAAACACATATACCTCGATGGCATAAGCAAAAATCATGTAGTTTTTGTATGTAGGTGTTCAATAGTCCTTAATTCTTTTAAATTCTTCTACAATACATTCTTTTAAAAAAATGTCACATAGCAAATGCATTGGATGGCACAGAAGACTGTGACATCTCTCGCGTTCTTCTTCTAACATAACCCCTACGTTCTTTGACGGCCACGATTAATGGCAAAACTTTTCCAACCCAAATCCAAGAAGTAAAACGAAGCATAGATGCAAATAAGATAACCTTTAAAAGGATAGAAAGTTTAGTGAGCAAGGATGGCAATTTAGAGGAAGCTAGTTCGGAAAAGGTGGAAGTGTAATTCGACGGCCTACAAAAGCACCACGGATATCCAGCCATAACTACAAGGTGCCTACTATTGCACACGAGCCCATCAGTCTACCTGAAAGTAATTGAACCGTTGAGTATTCCTCCAAGGTAGGAAGATTGTATTCTGAACGCTAGTAATTTATTGAGATTGTGATTAGGCGGATCTAATATATTTATATTGATAAGTGATCTAATTGCGCGATCTGAGTTAGTTAAAACGGCGTACTTTGGTTTATTTTCACTTAATATAAGTTTGTTCAATAGCTAAGTAATTTAAGTTAAATTCTTAATAAAAGTCATATTAAGAATTATAGAATGTCTCATCCTTCCGATAATCCCACACCTCTAACTTACGCGGAAACCCCAAGACATAGCTATCGACAGATGGCTATGTCGCAAGACGACAATGTATGGGAAAATGGTGATACTGGTACCAATTTCGAAGTCAGCAGTGACAAATCATTTTCAAAACATGATACTGACAGAGTAATTATAGGTTCAAGTATATATTTGAAAATTTTTATAATACAGGTAAAATAAATTAATTATTAACTTCTTATTGTTTCTCATAAAAAAATTTTGTTTTGAATTTCTGAAGTGTGATATTGATGAGCCTTTTACACAATTTTTTAACTTTTTCTCAAAAACGTGTAAGAATTGGGGGCGCGGCTTAGAATCGAATGACAATGTTTTTTCACAAAAACATTTTGAAAATTAGATTCCAGTAAATACGGTATTTAAACTTTATGAGCCTTTTTTAATGACTTTAAAATCCTGTCTCTTAAAAAATATATCTGAAATTATATATTTTTTGAAAAAATAATCTTTCACTTTATTTTACTCTTGTTAAGTAATAACAGAAAGTGTTAAATCTTAATTTTTTCTCAATATTTGTAAACATATTTTAAAATTAAACAACTATTTTTTGATTTAATTTTCAATATTTACACTGCTGCTATAAAAAAAACCATATAAAAAGTTAAATGTTGATTAAAAAACTTGTCTTTCAACAATTACTCAAAATCAGATATATTTACCCTTTTTCCGCCTTATCCAAGCCACATAGTGACCACTAGAACTAGATCTTCCTTTATGAGTAAGCACTCCTTTTAACTCATAATATCCACTATTATTAGATCCAATATCTAGAAAGAAGATAAGTAAATATAGCATGCAATGAATATAATTATTATTCATTAATTTTTATTTATTAATCCCTTGACATATAAATAAAATGGAATTTGATACACACTTTCTCCTTTTCCTGGATATGAACATTCCCAATATTGCTGAAAGGAGGTGAGGGACAGAACTTTGAGCATTCAAAATTAAACATAACCAATGCATTATTCTCAGCATTTGCTGGAAGACAGAGTTCCTGACCTCTCAGAGATGTCAAAAGTTTACAATAATAAAAGATGAATGCCATATGTCAAGGGAATACTATTTAAATAACAGAGAAACAAATGTAAACTACTATTAAAGGAAAATTTATAAAAATTCTACAAAATCTGTGATGTTAATATTTTATTTAGCCACCATCAGAACTATAATAAAAGTTATGGAATATTATATTAGATTTTATAATTTTTAATTTCATAATTATTTTAAAAAATTTACATCTGGAAAAATGCTTTATTTTTTAAAATTTTGTTTTTCAGAAATATTACAGCAGGTTACAACACAATCAACAGTTTTAGAAAATAAAATTGAATTTACCATCCTTAAAACAATATGGAAAAGTTTTCTTTTGCTTTTCAGTTTTTTGTGGAGGTTCTTGAGGGACTAGTTTTGCCTATTGAAAATAGAATGCTATTAATAAATAAGAAATACATTTGATGTAAATACGTAAAATAATACTTTGTGATTTATTTTTGGGTAAAACTAATGCTATCTTTTAAGAATAATGCTATCTTCCAAAATAAATCATTTTAATAATTAAATAAAATATAAAGAAAATTTTATGAAACTTTTGTTTGGTAAAATAAATAACTGATTTACAAAATTAGTTTATTTTTAATGTCATTCACTAAAAAAAATTCGTTCATTATTTTGAACTATTTTTCTCAAAAAATGTTCTAATATGAATATTGTCATGTTACTCATGTACACAAAGTAGAACATTTTAGGATACTACCACATTCCAATTGAATCAATCTATCTTTTAACACACCGAATACCTTAGGAGTTTAATATCTCAAACTTAAATGCATAAAATTAATTCATTTGGTATCGAAATGCAAACTTTCTAATTGTATAAAACTTTTCTACAATTTGATAATTTGGAATGATAAATTAGAACATGTATAATTTTGTATTAAGATTAATATTGACCCCTCCCCTACAAGGGAAAAAATATTCCAAAGTTTGGTTTCTGTTCATCAAAATTAGCCAGTCTAAACATACCTATTTTTTTCCACATCGCACATTTTATTTTACTCTATTACAAAGGAAGAATGTATAGTATTCATTAAGTTAGTTCAAATTTCATCTGCCACTCCATTTACATAACATGCATGCAATACACCTCATTGCAGAAATATATTAAGTTAACTATAGTAAAAATAGAAAACCTTTAAAATGAAACTTCAAAAAAGAATCATAATTCAATACTCAAACACATTAAATGCATTAGTTTATAGAACATTATCTCCTTTTTAGAAACTGAATCAATGGAAATGCATATATTTTTGACATGCAAGTTGCTCTTTTTACACAAATTGAAAATTGAATTAAAAATAAGAGCCCATATTTTTAAAATTCAAACCTTTTGTGCTTCTTCAACTTTCTTATCTTCATATTGTTTAAATTTCTCTCGCATAGGAGTAAGTTTAGCTTGCAATTCTTCAGAACATAATTCAAACAAATCTAAATCTAAAGAGAATTTGACATCCTAAAGAAGAAAAGCACATGTTTAAGTAAAACAATTTCAATAAGCAAAATTAAATAAAACAGGTTCTTTTGAAAATTCAATACAAATGAATATACATCAAATTATACAGTTCAATAATTTTCTAGATATTTTTAACAGTAAATTTCACATTTTCAACAACTAATACATATTTTATATAAATTGAATTGAAAGCTATTTTTGAAAGCTTTTAGAAACAAATATTAAAAATTAAGAGTAAAAAATTTTTTTGAGCAAACTCACCTTTAAAATTTTAGCATTAATTGATTCTCTTTCTTTGTAAAAAAATCTAACAAACTGTATTGTTAAATAAGTGGGCAATCTACTAATTTTACTCTAAAAAGAAAAGGAAAGGAAAAACACAGTTAATAAATAATAATAACTTTTAAATTCTACACAAATATATTTTAAGGAATAAAGTTTCATAATGTTCTAAATAATACATAGCTTATGTTAAATACTCATGCAAAAGTTTTGTTATTAAATTAAAAATATATATGGATAATTAGCAACAGTTAGTTTATTTATATTTTTAAGATAATGAATTCAAGTCACAATGATAAACATTCTTTTCTTGTTTGAATAAGAAAATCATAGTTTACAGTATCTGTCCATGTTTGAGAATTTAGTCAAGGCACATACATATGCAAAAAGGAAGAATTTGTCAAATGGCATTTTATTATACTTTTCATTATGAAATATATCTTATATAAATTTTAACATGAAAATTCATGCTGCCTGTAGTAAATTACAAAATGCCTAAAATTAAAAAAAAAAAAAATATGTGTATGTAACAAAAAATTTTGTCATCCAACATAAATTTTCCAGATGTAAATTTCTGATTATATTAATATTAAACAAGACTTCAAATTTTGAGATATAAAATGTATTTATCACTGTCCAAAATATTTCATTTTCTAATTATATGTATTCTCTTAACACTTCAAACTCTTATCAAATTACAATTTTTATTTTAAGAACAATTCTTACGATTATTTTATCATAAGTTTTTATTAACTTTTCATAAGTTATGTACATAAATTCAATGAAAAGTTTTACAACCCATATAACGTACAGGTATTTTAATATATGTTTCACTGCTCCAAATAAAAATTAAACTCATTTTAAAAACACAGAGGAAATAAAAAAATTTAAAAAATACAAATAAACTCACAGTTTTCTTAAATTGAGCATCCCTGCCTAATACTGAAGAATATTTTGTCAATGTATCTTGCATACGCTATTGAACAGAAAAAAATTTTTTCATTAGAACATACTACATACACTAGTACAGAACATAATGATTAATTTGCCTTAAATTAGTAGCTATCCTGATGAAAAGGAAAAAAAAAACACTATAACCAATTAGAAGTCAAAGTTTCCTAAAACCATTGTATTTGTAACAGCTTTATCAGGCATTCTGCCTTCTAAATTGTATAATAATTGTTAACTTAAAAAAGTATTTAAATGAAATTTTTGTTCAAGCAATACTAATTCATTAAATCCCAACTGTCCTACCTCCTTTTCTTTTTTACAAAACTGATGCACAAATTATCTACATTAGTTGCAACTAAATTAAAAAATATCAATGTGTTACAATCGAAATACATCAATATGAATAAACAAAATTCTTGTTTGAAATCACACAACAATTATATACTATATTCAACTTTTGTCAATACATAGCAGAAGTAGCATAACTTTCTTAATGTAAGAACTACAATAATTGCATTCAGATGTTTCAGAACCATAAGAGTAATAAAATTTATGCATAGCATCTTTATAAGTATTAACTTACACATTTTCAGTATGCACAAAGACAGAAATATACAAAATTAATCTTATTTTTTTTTTGACAGAAGAGGATTGAAACAAATATCAGGGTGTTTTTGAAAAATTTCCATATTGTAAGTTATTGAAAATTGAAATAAACAATATAATTTGTGCGGCTAATAGTAGTTTTCATGGCCTCCAAAACCAATTTAGGTCTAAATTTATTTCTGTAAGCATCAAGTTGAGTATATATAAAACTTTAATCAGGCCTTTAATAACACAAAGCTCTCTCTGTTGAGCTTATGAAGAAATTTTTGAAAATTTGGCTGATAAGCTGTGCTAATCAACTCTATCTAAGGTTGTTTCATAAGGATTGCATGAAGCTTGATCACAACTTTCATTCTATTTCATAATGATACAATTATTCAACATTACAACACAAAATAAAATTGTGCTAAAAATTGAGATAAAATTTAAAATATGTTTCTTTAATTCAGAATATTTTTTTAAATTTCCAAAATATAATATATGCAACCAACAAGCTGAAATTAAACTTAGGATGGAAAATATTGTTCTTTTGATTGAAAATATATATTTTTTTCAAATTTATGTTTTCTTTTTAAATTCAAATTTTAATACTAGAGCAAATGAAATCATTTTTGAACATATATCAATAAATACATATATATAAAAAAGGGGGATAAAAGGAGTATCAGTTTTTTTTTCTTATAAAGAAAACAAACTGCTTCAGTAAAAACAATTGATATCTAAAAATATAAACTAATGCAGAGAGCAATCTTTGATACTGATTAACAATTTTGTTACTTTGGGATGCACAATTTTTTTTAAAAATGACTTAGTTGTTGTTGACTATGTTGATACATATATCAATCAGGCAACATTTTTTTTAAGTTTCAAATTTTAACAGAATTGTAAATATAATTAATTTAAACCTTAAATTTGACACACAAAAATATCACATCAATTATATATTTATTGTTTATGATGAGTACAATTATTAAAAATAGATTTGATACTTAGAAACATTTATTTTATCTTAGTATAAATGACATACAAATTCTCATACTTTAAAGTCTAAAATTACATAGTATTCATAAAAGTATAAAATTATTCCATGATTTTTCTGAAACAGCACTTTCAATTTGTAAAATCTCAAAATGCTACAATCTAATATTATAACAATGCTAAGATGCAGAAAGAAATCAGACACTAAAATAACAGCATGCCATGTGCAAAGTATAAATGAACAGATAACATTATGCAAAAAACAGTTTGATAAACAAAGGTTTAGTTTCTATCACTTAGGAAATGAATGAAAAAGACAGATTTCTGCAGAAACCAAAAACAATGCTCTTACTTTTTCAAAAGAATGTTTCTTATTAAAAATTTTGTTCCCTATTCCTACGGTAAGAAGTCATTTGATATAAATAAACACACTTTATGAATTAAATGTTGTTCCCATTTAAGAAAAAAAGACATTTACAAAAATGAAAAAAGGGAAATATTCAGAATTATTTTTTAAAGTTGAAGTTTTAATTTCTAATTAGCAGTGAAAAAAATTATTCAGTTTAATTTTTATACAGAAACAATTCTACAACTAGCACTGACATACTAAAAATAATGATAAGTTATAGTATAGAAGTAAATATTAACGTGACAAAAAATTGAAAGAATTTTAAAAGAGAAAAGTTTTTTAAAACTGCAAAATAAAAAACTAATAAAAGAGAAAATTAAAAAAAAAAAAAAAATTCCTGTAAATGTTTTTCAACATTTCCCCAATACAATTTCATTCCAAATATAATAAGTATAAAAATTATAATAATGATAAATTATGATTATTAGAAGTATATTAATTTACACTTCATGTCAAAAATAAGTTGAAATATGACATACCTGTTTAAGGCCTGTTAACATGAATTTCACATCTGTTAGAAGAAAAAAAAATATTAATGTAAATAACTAAGTCAAGGTATTAATAATGAACATATTTCTCAAATATAAATTATCACTCAAATGACTTTTGAACTTAACCATAAAATCTGGTGTACAACATACACTTTTAACACAAAAAATAAGATCGAAATTTACAGGTGTGTGGAAGGGGGTTATATATGCTGAATATAAAAATCAAAGTTTTAAAAATAAAAAGAGATGAGCATAAAACAAATTAGGCTTCTACAAATGATGAAATACAGTTAATTTAAAAGAAGTGACACACCTAATGTACTTAAAGTATTGTAGCTTTAGAAGTATACTATTTTTTTCAAAAGCCTAGGATAATACCTTAAATAAATTATTTTAAAACATAAGAGCATTTCATATGTACATTTCAGGTTTCTTCAAAAAAAAAGGGGGTGCGCGTTACATGCTGGATTTTACAATAACAGTGAACTTGCTATATTAATAACAATATTAACTAGTTTATGCATAAAAAAAGGAATGGGAAACTTATTTTTATTTCTCTTGAGTATTTCAAAAAATAGTAAATATATGAGTGTTTAAGTATAACATTGATGCTGGACATTAAGTGGAGATTTTCCCCCACCTGGACCAGTGAGAAGAAAACGCGATCTATTTCCAACCCATTGCATTGATTGGATCAATTTTCGATTTTGGCAAACTTATTACTCAGAACAGGGTACATAACCTTACTTAGTACAAAACTGTGCATAAGATTTTTATAACACGATGCTTGAAGGATAAAATAGAATTTAGCTGTACTCTTTGTACTTGATATGCAGCATTTTACACATGCTTACTTTTGATTCTCAAATATGCTTGATTATTTTTTATTAACTTAGCTGTTAACATGTGAATCGACAGACAACTACAACGTAACTCTGTGTTATTGCCAAAAACAACAATTACAATTTATTTCATATAGTTTGTCATTGTAATTGCCATATTTGTGCAACTACAATGAAATCATAGTATACTATTAATGACTTTTGTAATATTTATATAATAAATAATTTGAAAATATTGGCTTTTAACATAGGAATCCTTAAAAGTACAAGACAGTCAGCATGCTAATGACTGCTTTGTTACAATAAAATACTAAAAAAGAAAGTCTTCAAATTACATTTTGAAAGAGCTATTTATTAATCTTTTTTTAAATCTAATATTTTATTCTCAATCTAATACTTAATAAGTAATAGATAATATGATTTGCATACAAATTACTGTTAATATTGCTCATACACATGAACATTACACACATGTAAATCATATTTTGCTGGAAGCAATGTGAAGAAAAATGGTTTTAAAGCCTTTTTTGCTGTCAAATTTAAAGGTAACAGGATCAATTAGGATAATGCTAGGCTGGCAATAACTGTTATGGTTCAGTATAAATTGAGATCACGCAGGTTTTTAACTTCATACAAACATACAAATAATTAGATTAAAATAAGATATAAAACTCTAAAACAATTTAAATTTCAATCTTTTTATCATTAAAAAAAACAAACATATTCACCAGCAGAAATAAAGCAACTGAGTTGAAGAAAATTTTCCTTTAGATGAGTTTCAGGCTCTTCTTCTGATTCAATACATTTTAATCTTTTAAAAATTAAGGACAGTTCACATAACATTCAAATTAAAAAATACATCAAAAATTTATTTTTCTAATATTTGTAAATATATCTAAATAAAACTAAACACAGAGAAAAAATTATAACATAAAGATGTGACTAAATGATCCCAAATCAGTAACAAAAATTGAAATTCTCCTTCAGAAGATTTTTATAAAAAAGAATTTAACAAAAATATTCAAATTTAAACAATCACATGTATTTCAAAAGAAATAAAAGTAATTCTACTACAATAAAAAAATACAATTCCAAATCCAATGCAATAAAATAACATTTGAAAAGTTCATAAATAAAAATAAAAAAAATTCAAAGACAAAATTTTTTCAAAAAATTTAGAATTGTTATTTAAAAACCACAATCGGTATACATAATCAGTTAAAAAAAGAAAAGGATACGTTGAATCCAATGTTCCACCAAAAAACTGGTCAATGAAATTGGTATGCTGTGAAGCTGCTGCAGCTTCATCTGAACCTTCTGTATTTGATACAGCAGATAATTTTTGCTGCAACATTCTCATGATTTCTGTCCAGCATTCATTTGCATCCTAAATTTTTTCAAAAAAAAAAAAAATTTAGATACATAACTTAAATGAGAAATATTTAAATCCTAAAATATAAAACATCACTCAAATATATCAATTCCTAAATTTGTATTTAACTTTGAAGAACTTTTTGAGAACAAAAGTACTAAATTACAGATAGCTTTCACTTTACTTAATTTACATATTCTTTTGTTCGCTTATTTTCATTAATGTACTGTGAATTTTGTACATGTTGTGCAATAAATACTTGCACTACACACTTAAGCAAGAATCAGCTAATTCCCCGCCTTTTCCGTTCTAATGCTTACCCTATTCCAAATATCATTATTAGTAGAAAAATTTTATGAAGAAAATATAAGTATAAAAATCCTGCTTCAATAATAACTAAAACCTTTTCTATTGTTTATCAAATACCATACAATGCATGTACATCTCAGTGATTGTTTTCTATTCTTTTCCTCCAATATTTTTTGAATATTTTCTTTCACGAAAGGAAAGTATATTAATTATAAATAAATAACATTTTACATTAATTACTGTAAAATTCGGCATATACTGCACACTCTCTTTTTTATGAAGAAACAAGCGGTGTGTGTGTACAATGCTGGTATGTTTTTTATTTATTCGAGGTTTTATCCCAGGATTTTGAAAAAATAGTATATTTTTAGAATCGAAATCCTTTTTTTAATTTCATTAGGTATGTTATTTCTTTCAAATAAACAGTATGTAGATGTCTAATTTTTCTAATGCTCATTTCTTTTTTTATTTTCGAAACTCTCATTTTTTATACCTGGCACATAGCATGCACCCGTAAATTTCAATCTCATTTTTTGTGTTAAAAGTGTGTGTTATACGCTGGATTTTATGGTATTTTAAAATTTTTTATTCTTTCAGAACAAAAATTTTGAAGCAAATGAAAATACAATTAAAAAAATAAGAGAGTAAGAAGTAAGTAAGATAACTTAGTGGATTTCTGAACAAATTACTACAGCCCGTTTTGAGAGATGTGATTCTCCTCTATTGACAATCA
Source organism: Trichonephila inaurata madagascariensis (assembly GCA_019973955.1). Classification (NCBI taxonomy): domain Eukaryota; kingdom Metazoa; phylum Arthropoda; class Arachnida; order Araneae; family Nephilidae; genus Trichonephila; species Trichonephila inaurata. The sequence continues at coordinate 272,901 of BMAV01020640.1, read as the reverse complement.
TTTCTAGCAAGGCAAATTTTGAATGAGATGTACAAACTTTT
>BMAV01020640.1:255910-272760 GCA_019973955.1 Trichonephila inaurata madagascariensis | reverse complement strand
CCCACTAACAGAATTTTATCTTTAGCTTTCAAGAATGCCTTCTGTGTTCAGTATTAAGATTCTTAAAGGAATTTTGATAAAAAAACCACAAGAGAGGATTTGAGTTCTCTAGCAGTAGACCCACTTTAGGTAAAAAATAAGGCCCTTCAACTGGAAGGGCTTTTCCCTTCTTTCATTTATGCAATCATGTTTAAATATATTTAAATGAATTTGTAAAAATAATTAAAGCTATAAAATGAGAGGAAGCAAAAATTTTAGTTCTTTTTAAGACTGAGTTTTTTTACTCGATTAAATTTCACAATAAACTGGGGCACCTTTTTTTCAAGTCAAAGACTGTGATTAAAATTCCTAACACCATTACTAATGAATTTTATAGTTTTATAGTATTTGTTTAATTATCTATTATTAAATAAATTTCTAGTAAAATGCACTTTGAAATTTTTATTTCATTTACATACTTGCTGCATAAAAGTACCATGATCATTTTTCTCAGCAAAACGAGGAAATGCCATATGGAGCACTTGCAAAAGTATAATAGGTTGATAGTCAGCACCACATGTATCCATGGCTGCATATAAATCTCTTAAGGCTGAAATATAAGTTCATAACTGATCAGTATATACAAAATATTTAGTAAAGAAAATTGAATAAGATTAAAATAAAATATACCTGCTGTTATTGATTGAGCTGGGACTATGGTAGTCCCAGATGTAATATTTCCAGAAAATCTATAAAAAACATACAAAAGAAACATTAACAAAACAGAAGAAAATAAAGCTTAAAAATTTTTTTTAAAGCAGTGAATATACAGAGAAAATTAAAATATATTAATTGAAAATACTTAAGTGCTTAATTAATATGACATACATATAAGTCGGGTACTGTAATATATTTTTAACTTAGTTATTTTATTTCTAAAAAACTTTTGATACTTCCTAAACATACATTCAAAGTAAACAGTAGCCCTAATCAAAACTTTATGTGATGTCAATCATTTTTAAAGAATTATAATTAAAATGATATATACATTTTTTAAAATCTTCTCAAATATTAATACAAGCCATCATAAATAATTTTCACAGAATAAATTCTTACTACTGAAGTCTGGTTTAAAAATATATCCTATATAAGTAGTTCTATAATTGTAGTAAATAAACTAATAGTACAAATGATTTGAAGAGTATATGAATAAAACTAAAAAAAAAATTATTTATGTTGATTGCCCTTAAAAGAAAAAATACTTTCCATGTGAAATTACTTTTAAAAAATATCTATACTACTTTCATGAGAAAATTTCATGAAAACACCAAAGTATATCAAGCAATTCCTTTATTTGGAAGTAAAAACTACATATATACAAATTTCACTAAAAGTTGTAGGAGTAATTAATACAATGATACTTCACATACTATAACTTACTTTTAATTTTGTAAAGTTATTTTTTATTAGATGAAATAATAATAGATCAAGATAGGGGAAAAGAACTTGCCAAGAATAGCTGCTTACACAGCTTCAATTTAAAACTTATAAGTATTTGTATCTTTCAGTTTTCCCCAGATATAATCAATGGTCATTTTGATAATGACATACAAAAAAAAGCACACTTGAAAGCTCTACTTAGCATTAATTGTTATTAATTTCACTGAATTATTATTACTAACCAAATAGAGATTGATGGAAAATGATTGCAATTGGCAATATTTAACTGGGGCTGAGAGCAATATTTAGCAATTTATTAACAATATATCTGGCTAATGAAAAAATACCATACCAAATAGTAATAAGCTAATCAGCCATTGTTTTACACTAATCAATAGTCTTATCAGATTGAAAATGTTTAATATTAATAGATTCAGCTTTCAGTACAGGAAGAAAGAAAAAAAAAGTCTGAAAATCACTATTTAGAAAGTACCTGGAAATATGTTCAAACATTTGGTCAGGACCAGAAAGAAAAATGATAGAAACATGGTTACGAACAAGTGCATTGAGAAGAAATTTTGAGAACTAAGGTTCAATGTATACCATAATGAAGAAAAAATATATTGCATTAGTTTAATATGAGACCATTCAAAATAATAGTCAATATTCAAATTAAAGTAAAATTATCTTTTGCACTAAGAGTAAAAAAAGCAATTTTTTTCTCAATTTCATACTGTTCTATAAAATATCTCTAAATGAATTTATTGTAAAACATGAACCAAGACCCATTCTATAATCTGTTACAAATCATAAAAATCAAGTTTTTCGAATTTCATAAAATGAAAAATATAAATATGAGTTTTTCATACTTTTTTAAAGCTTCTCTTAATTCAGGTACAGTTTTCAGACACTGAATAGTTGCATTCATATAACATGAATTACCCAAATTAGTAAGTCCAGGAGGAAGTTCAAGCTACAAATAAAATTTGTATAAAAAAAAACTGCACAATAGAAAACAGACAAGAATGAAAATTTATTGCACTATATATATCGTCATAAGCATATATTTATGTAAATAATAATTAACTATTTAAATTTCTTTTTTTATTGCAAATAAAACATTTATAAACTTAAAATGCACAAGACAAGTAAAATTTTACAAAAATTACAGCTGCACAATTTAAAAATTTATATACCCCAATAAATCAAAAAGTAATAGTTTTTCTTAAAAATTACATAAAATTTATATCAAGGGACTACATTTTAGTAATTTAATTTGAATGTGATCTTTTCTTGATTTCATTTCTTGTTTTATAAAAATGTAACCAAGAACAGTTCTTAAAATTCTTATTTAATTCATCAATATACACAATTGCATATACTTTAACTCTGATGAAAAAAACTTATGTAAAAATTCAGTCAGCAATATATAACGGTATTAGTAAAGCACACACAGAACTTTATTTAGTCAATATAATATTTTACTTAAATCCATTTTTAATATACCGTAAAATCCGGCGTATAATGCGCACCTATACTTTCAAGCTGAATTTTTTAATTTTTAGATATATTCGCCGTATAACGCGCACCCCCCATTTTTGCGAAAAAATCTGAAATGCTTTTATGCTTCTGAATACATTGCTTTTATGTTTTAGTCATTTATTCGAGATATTATCCCAGACTTTTGAAAAAATAGTATACTTCTAAAACTGCAACTTGTAGTAACAGGAGTTGATGAAAGGAGGTGGAGGAAGGCAGATGAGCTTGGATACGTTATTATTCTTTCAACGAGAATTTCGTTGGGAGTAGTGTATTTAATTCTAATTGTCAGAGAAATAATTTATGTCTATATTTTTAAGTTCAGATTAGTAGTTTTTTATCCTGTTGTATCTGGCATTGAAAAAATATATCATATGATGGATTTAATGAGTTGCTTAGAACCAGATAGGGAAATAAAAATATAACAGAGTGAGCGGAATATAGATGTTCAGTATTTTCACCTTCTGAAATGGATGTAAATTTATTTCATTTTTGATATATTTTAATCACAGAGCTATAATTAACACCATAAACTCTTTTAGTTCAAAAGACAAGTCGTTTCTTTCAAATAAACAGTGTTTCGACACAAGTACTTTTTTTTTATGCTCATCTCTTTTGTCATTTTTAAAGCTATTGCTTTTATACCTGGCGTATAATGCGCACCCTTAAATTTCGATCTTATTTTTTGTGTTCAAAGTGCGCATTATACGCCGGATCTGACGGTACAAGAAAAAAAATTAAGTAAAAATACCACAACATAATAAATGCTGATAAAAATTTTATTAAAAATTCTGAAGTACTCTTAACATTTCAGTTTATATTTGTTCTCATAAGCTTTTATGCCTTCTCAGGTATTTTAAGCAAAAATGGATTTTTTTCATTAATCTCTTTCTGATGGATAATCAATGTTTCAACTACAGAGCAAGTTCAGTACAGTTGGATAAGATCAAACTCCATTTTAAGAGTTCCTTCTACTTTTTCTTCTTTTCTTTTTCTTTCATCAAACGAAACTATATAAAATTTGATAAAGAAACGGGACATTTTAATCAAAGAAAATGAAAAATCATATTTGCACCATTAATCAACTATTTTTCAATTAAAATCAATCATAATTTTAATTAAACTTTTATAAAGATTTCAAAAATTTAGTTATATAAATATATGTTAGAAAAATATTCAGATTCTCTAAAATTTACTTTTCAAAAAATCTGCCCCGTTTCTCTTTAGTTCTACTATTAAAATAGTACATTTTAAAAGTAATATAAATTTTTGATTAAATTCAAGTACTAAGGAAATCAAATATTTTCATCTTTTATATCGAAAACATTTTTTTTTCTTCACAGTAAATTAGACAATATCAATTCATTTAACTGAAAAACTCAGATCATGTATGTATTTATAGGAATGTTTTGCCTGGATCTCAGCAGGATTTGGGAAAAGGGGGCCTTGACTCAGCCTCAATAAGATCAAGATCAGAATAATTTTAACTGTCAAATGTTATTCTTGAGCATATTCTCCCAAAAAAACTGGGAAATTTGAGCTATATGCCAAAAGTAACAAGACCCCATTATGTCATGTCCGTAATCAGTGTCTAGATCAAAGCCAACCCCTAAACAGCATTACTCACTTAGTAAAAAGACAGCAGTTGATTGAGTTTGTTTGTGCCTATAATTGAAAGATTATGAGTTATGCACATTTATTTGGAACAGGTAACTGTTTGTACAAGTATTTAGTAATGTATACTATATATGGTCTACTTAAAAAGGTTGCAGGTGTGGCCTACTTTTGCTTAGGGACCCAGGGCTTCAAGAAATCTAAAGACATCACTGTGTGTCTATATTAATTTAATAAAAAATTCAATAGAAACCATGTACTTTTTTGCATTCATAATTAATAAGCCCATGATCAATATAAATGCTGAAAAACTTCTGTCAATTTTTTGATTGAAACAGATGTTAGAAATATGTAATGTAGAAAAATAATTCTGCTGCATTAAAAATAAGTAATAATAAAAGATGAACTTTAGGGTAAAACAAGGAATATTTATCATACGTAATCAATCATCTTACATACAAGGTATATAAGAATTTACTTTATCATAATATAAATGCTTCATAAGCAATGTTAAATACTATGATACTTAGGCTTTCTATGTTTTTTGTAAAAGTTGATTAAATATGTCTGCTTTTAAATTTATTACAACATTTATGAAAGGAGAAAACCAATTAATTCATAGAATGCTGTGAACAGTTGCATAATGTACACCCCCACATTGGGGGGGAGGGGTTCTAGGGGGCCCAAATCCTGATTGCTGCCAAGTACCTACTCTTTGTAAAATCCAACTTGGGAGCCCAAACGTTCTCTGTAACGCCATTGGCTGTGAATCATAAATGAAAGGATATTTTCATATACTACAGATAGATTATTTCTTGTTACATCTTTTATTATACTTATTAATTTAAATCAGAATTATGTATTTTGATTGTGATGTGCTGCTGATGAAGCTGTGCTTGTGAAGATGATTTCTTTTATTTAATTATGAATATAAATTCAAATATTTGTTGTAATATTATTCACTCATTTACAGATTTTATAGAATATAACAATGATTATAAAAATATTTGAATGATGCAATCACGTACCGCAGTAGCCAATTCATGATCAGACATATCTTCCATAAATACAGTCTTCACAACAGGTTCTTGTGGCAATTCTTCTTTTGTGCCCATTAAAAGTACTGTCATTCCCTGATTAATAAAATTAAAAGCACATTTTTAGAACACTAAGAAATAAGTTAATAACAGGATGAAGCAATCCAGTTAATAAGCACTCAGCATAAAATTTAATCAAAGATAAGCACGTAAGAAAGTTTAAAAATATACACTAGGGATTGTCAATTTTTAAAAACTGGATTTCAAAACCAGTTTTTTTTTTAAAAAAAAAATTACGTAATTCAAAAAGTTTTTCAGTTTAAAAAAAAAAATTTTTTTTTTACATTTTTATACTGTATACATACGGATCACTTATATATTGTTATTTATGCCACCTGATCGACAGTAACATTAGATCAAGGCCCATGAAATTCATTGTGGCTAAGGGCTAGATTGTTACGCCTATCATTAGCCTTAGCTTTGAGCACCATGCAGGAGACAGTACGATTTTGCTTGGTACCCCACTCCAATTTTGACAGAGAACACCATGGGATGGTCAAGGGCCTCCCACCTCTCTTCTCTTCCCACTTAAATATAAATCTGCACTAATGATTTTAACTTTCCAAAAAGCACACAGCAAGTTGTTTATACTAGGAAAAAATCTGGGAAGTTGTCAGAGTAGCCTGCATCAGAACGCATAATATACTGACTACACATTTAAATGCACTGTGTTCTGACTGAATGATGTGTGTGGTGTGCCCAATGGGTCAGTCTTCATCAGATTTCAGGAATATTAGACTAATATTGTTGTTATCTACATCAATAAATGTGTGCTACAATGAGACCCAATGTAATTAATATAATAAAATGTTAATTTGCAAAGAATCATCCATGAGCAACTTCCACAAAGTCATTTAAAAACAGTTCATGAAAAAAAATAATTAATTTCTTTTGGATTAAAATTAGAGGTGATTATCTCATAATAGCCTAAAAAGCTTTCAAAATATTGTTACAGTTTTCTACAATTTACATGCGTGAATTTGGATTTTCAGTAGTAACAAATATAAAAATGAAAAAAGATCGAGACTTTTAAATGTAGATGACGAAATGAGAGTGGCATTACCATTTTTACGACCAAATATAAACAAAATCATCAAAAATCATGAAGTTCAAATTTCACATTAAATGTATTCTTATTATTAATTTGTAATCAATTACTCAATAAACATTTTGTTTTCTTTGTCGTACATATTATTTTATTTAACACTGAAAATTATTATCATAAACTATTTACATAGTGTATTTACAGATAAGTAAAATTCTTTTAAACTTATTTTATTGTCAGTGTGCCACTAAATTTTGATATTGTTATAAATGTACCGCAACAAAAAAAAGTTGAGAATCACTGAGCTATGACAATGCTAAAACTGGTTCCTGAAAAGCTAAAAATCACTCATTTCAATCTAACAACTGATAAAGTTGCATACACAAATAATAGAGCTACTGTTATAAAAAGGTTTGGCCAAATATAACTAATAATTAATCAAATGTGCTACTATCACATCATATACTTTGCAGTTACTGACATGTGAAACAGAAGTACAGAGAGAATTCAATTCAATTCTTTTTTGTAAAGGCGATATAATATTTTACAAAACCTGTTGGAAAGATTTGTTCACTTAAAAGAATGTGTTGTTATAACTCTGAAAGACTTTAATGTTTCTTACAAGTGGAATAAAGATGAAAAATATTACAAAATTGTTGAATTTTTTAAAGTTTTAGAATCACTAAGACTAATCCAAAAAAGTATTTTTGTTGTATGAATTAAAAAATTTGAAAACTTGAACTAGTTTCAAGTTATTATATTACATGCTTGAACTGAAGGGGAAAAAGATAGAGATTAGTAACATTATTAGTTAATAATTAGTAATTGTATAATTGTCTATTTAAACAATTCTCAGGCCATTTGGACAAAAATACTTTTAAAAGTGACAAGGAAGAAAATTATGACACATTTATGATGAAAATTGAAATGGATATAGCAATACATATATGCAAGAGCCCGAACAACAGACTCCTTTTCAACATTTTTAGTCTTAAAAGACTATAAGAACAAAAAATTACTTTTTATTTAATGTTTTAAGGAAATTAACCTTAGATCAGCAACAAATGAGTGAGCCTTTTCATTTATGGTAATTTTATGTCGAAAATAAGGACATGATTAAACAAATCCAATGACATTCTTTGGCTTTTGAAGTCATTTTATTTAAAAAAAATAATTGACACAAATACAAAATGTGTTAATTTCAGTGATTTTTAAAAGTATTTTGTAAATTTTTTATTTTAATAATTTTATATATATACGTATGTGCATCTGTTTTCCTTTTTTTGAATTAAAATAAATTAAAAAAATGATATTCTAAGCTATAGATACCTCTTATTTTTATCTGTAAAAATTGGGTAAACTGTTAAACCACTTTTACATCACAATACAAAATCAGTTTTTTTAAAAAATCGAGTCACTCTTTGCATCAGTCCCAGTATATACCACTTCATGGGATAAAAATTATTTTACCAAATCTACCTTAAGTAAATGAAATAAATGAAAAAGTAGTTCTTTTATATACTACATAAATGTATTTATTTTATTAATATCCAATAACATAAGCAGCATAGAAATGATTGATTTAAATTATAAAAGATTTTAATCAAATATGTCAGAAGTATAAACTTGCCAAGGGGTTCTGTATAAACAATATGAAATACTTAAAAAAATTGGGGGCAAATGTAATTCTGCTACCAGAGAAAAATTTATAATAAAATTCAATGCTCTCCTCAAAAGACTATTAAATACAGAACTGTATAGCAAATTAGAACAATGTAGCAAATAATAAAATTTTGATTTAGTTATCTGTAGTAAAATGAAACTGTTAAGTATAGAAAAGAGTTAGATTTGGCAAAGTTTTTTTTTTAAATATTTCAAGGTGAAATAATTTCATTCTGGCCAAGATTTAATGAAATGCAGAATTATTCCAAAAAGGTCATGTGTTCTTTGCTCAAGATGAAAGCAGCAGATGTTTTTAAAAAGATGATTTTTTCAGAATATTCCACTGTTCATGTTGAAATTTTTTTTTTTTCAGATTTCAGCTTCAATATTCACTGAAGGCTTCATTACAAATTTGTATCATTTACTTTTTTTTAGAGTTTGGTATTAATTTCCCTGAACAATACCACTGAAAAGTAATTTACATTCTTTCATGATTCTTGGATTTCAAGGGATAAATACAAGTTTGTGATGTCTTAATAAAGATTAGATTTAGAATTCAATAGAATGTTCAGTTTGGGAAGATGACATGTACTTGATTGAGAAGCCTTCCAACTGATGAATTTATTTGAAAACACTCAAAAAGAGGAATGAATAAACATCATACTATTAGGTCTGTGAGGAATAATAGTACAAACTAGAAAGCAAATTAGGTCTGATTCAGATTTTAATATCCAATATGCAGATTTGAAAAGCCAACAGTAATTTTCTTTTTTTAAGATTAATGTCTCAGACAGAAATGTTACACAGGAAAAGATCCCTAAGTACAATTAAAACTCAATCATGTCATGTAAGATTTAATTCTATTATAAATTTTTTATGTTTATATGGTAAAGGACCCACAAAAATCCGAATGTGAGCAGTATTATATTATACTGCTCGAATTATTTGGAACAAACATATCGTCGGCCTAATTATCAGACTGCGTAACTCCACCGGTGTATTTGATTTAATATAGGAATGCAACACGCCAAGTGCTTTTGGGCACAATTCCTTAATCCTTTTGTTTTGTCTATGCCATGCCTCAGTGCGCACTTCGCTTTTAATTTATTCCTCAATCAGTGTAATCACTACTTTTTTATTTCATAATAAAACTAGATTTTGAAGGGAGAGGTGGTGGCAAGATTTTAACATAAAATAAATACAACAGAAAGTAATATTAATGTATTACATTTCCAGATATAAATTATTTACACTATTTTAAGTGTTCATTACACCAAATTTGTAACAATGTGTTACAAATTTTGCTGAGCAGAGATCCTGCAGAAAAAAAAAAAAAAAACTAACACTAATATACGTTATTCCCATGGCAACCACATTATTGCTCGATAAAAATATCAAAATAAGCCATATTGTAATATTATCACCTATCTTGGCAAACATAAACAACTTGACGCCTAGCCCTACTGTATCAAATTAGCATCCCAGATAGAGTTACGCAGTCTGATAATTAGACTGACAATATTTTTCTTGTCTGAGTTGGTGATTATCAGTGATGTCCCCAACTGCTACAAATTGGTAGTACCTGCCTAGAGGTAGTGTGATGAATCGCGAGATTGACTATAATTTACTCATTTGCCTGGTTTTAGTGTATCAGTGGCTCAGTTGTGGATATTTCAGTACAGCAGTTTGTGGTTATAATTTTGAATTCCGCATAACACATTACTTTTGCTTGTTCAAAGATGGATATTACTCCGAAGAAACAATCGCTTTTAACAAACACACTTCTATGACTGTGATATATATATAGCTACAATAGTTAGTGCAAGCAAATCAAGTGTTTCAAGAATCTGAAACATCCTCTCTAAAAAGAAAAGGAAAATATGGGGGCAAGCGGAAAACTACTCCAAGAACTGATAAAATTCTAATAAGAAATTGCAAAATAAATTCCAGGGAGACAAGCACAGACCTTAGAAAGGATTTATTAGACTATAGTGTTGAAATGAATGCCTATTGTACACCAAAGCATCTGGAAGTTGGTCATAAGGCAACAAGCTCATGGATAAAACAATTTCTAACTCAGAAAATGATGGGAAAACGTTTCGCATGTGCCAAAAAATACCCATCTTGGACTGTTAAGGACTGGAAGAAGGTAATTTTCAGTAATGAAACACATTTATTTGTGCAGGGATAAAAATCAAGTTATGAAAAAAGCCCTGCTTTGAACAGCACTTGGGTGGATTGATGTCCAGAGAAATCCAATCAAATGCTTATTTGGCCAGGTAATTCACCAGACCCAAATCATTTTGAGAACTAATGGCATATTCTCAAGAATCGTTTAGCTAAGATGAATCACACGACAACAGAACAGATAATAAAAACTGCTATACAAATGTAGTTCCCCGATGATAAAATTAAGAACCTGTGTGATGCACTAGTGGCGTTAGTGCCAAAATGTGTTCAAGAGGACATACTTCTTACTAATGTAGAAATTTTTTAGTCTATTTAAGATATATAATGATTAAAAGTAAAGGTTTTAAAAAAACTTTTTTCCTGTTTGTCCCAATTAATTTGAACAGTATAGTATCTTTCTCAGTGATCATAAAAGTTTATTTTTCCTCCGAAGAATTATAATTTTAATAATAAATTTGTTTTTTAAGAATGGCATGATATTATGCTGTGAGCAACTATTAATATGCATCAATAGTTTGCTTTTACAGGTTGTTAACTACACCAAACAGCACCCAATTCTACACTTTACCCAAATAACATCATTTTTAAGGAAGGTGTAATTCAAATAAAAATTGAAACTTACATCCTTCAACTTTATGTTACTCCAGGCATCATCCTGAAAGAAACAAATGAATTACAAAATAGTCAAAAAAGAAAAACTTTTAAAGGTAGATTCACATATATAAATTTAAAAAAAACTATCAGATAAATAAACCAATAAGAAATTATGGAACTAATTTGATAACGGGGGTAATAGCGCCACTGGACTGAAATCCAATATGGCGGCCTAGCGGTAGTTTAATGATACACAATTTTAAAGAAATGTTTTGAAATACATTTAAATGTATTTCAAATAAAGGATATAGGAAGAGATTGAGAGAATAATCTAGATCAATCAATAAATAATGATTAATATGTAATAAAAAGTAACATGTACTAATAATAGTATTATAAGCAGCATATAATAAGCTGATTATATTAGTTTATCGTAATTTTATGTAATATTCATATAGTACGATTATATAACGGTTATTAGAAACAATAATCATATAATTAAATAGTAATTATTAAAAAGAATAATCGTCGAATTGTAAAAAAAATAAAAATAATGCACAAGAGAACTCGTAATACAGAACTATAAATAAAAAACATAAGAATAGCTATAAATAAACAACAAAAATAGTTATAAATGAATAAGATAATTATAATTAAATAATAATAATTAAAATTAAATAATAATAATTATAAATAAATAACAAAGTATGTAGTAATATTTATAAATAAATGCTAAAAGAAACAATTATAAGTAACGAATATTATATGATTATTACACTAGTAATAATTGTTTTTTAATTATGAATAAAATAATTACATAATGTATGTTAAAATTAATTTAGAATATCAATTACAAAGTAGTGAAAGCGTACAATATGAAACTTGCACTGTAAGTTCCTTCAACGAATTTCATCGAACAAAGAACGTAAAAAAGAACATTTTTAAAACGAAAATAAATTATTTATAGCGATAATTAAAAGCACAACACTTATTCTTTTAAGAAAAAAATATTCTAGTACTCACTCATTTTAGAAATATCCATATTCGAAAGTAGCCCATAATTAAACAGAAGACGCAAATAGAAAAATTAAACTGAAAATGGTTAAGTTTTTAAAGATATCGTCTGAAATTAAAAGGTTATAGCGGGAAAAAACGAATAAAAGTTATTTCTAATATACGTTATCACCATGGCAACCACATCGACAGACGATGAAAATATTAAGGTAACCATATTGTAATATTATCGCCCATCTTGGCGAACATAAACAACAGCTTGGCGCTACTACCCCCGATATCAAATTAGCAAGGAAATTATATACATATATATATAAAACATTACATATAATTATTAAAAAAATAGAAACTACACTTGATACATAAAATTTAACGGGGGAAAAAACCTTTAGTGTTGTTCCTTTTATCATAACTTTCTGACGATCGGGAGGAACTCCTGTAATAGCAAATAGCTGAGCTTTGAACACTAAAGGATCCTCATCAGTATTAGCTTCCACATCACTAAACAATTCCTTGCCCCATTTCACTTTAACTGCAAAAAATAACATTACATTAAAACATTCCAAAAATAAATTCTTTACACCAAATAAGCTTAATGATTCAATTACATCATCCAATATACTTATGAAAATCATTATTCTAAAGTGAAGGAATAACTTAAAATATTCAAAAAATTGGTAATACATAAATAAAATATTTTTTTCCACAAATTTACTGTTTTTATTATAAATATACAAGATGTGATCAACCCTATTACTTGAAGAAACCTGTGTTCCAAAAATGCTCCACTGTGAGTGTGTATTCTTTTGAACTCTCAAAAAATTTACAACGCATAAACCATGCCACTTTCCACCAAAATGTGACCGATTGGTTTTTTTCCCAAATAAAATGGCTATAAATTTAAGAATCTGTTTTTGTTGTTTCCTTTTGCTGTTAAATCATGGCAGGATTCACTTAAGAGTAAATTTAGCAGCAGTGACGTTAATACGCAAGTACCAATTACTGGAGCAGTCAAAAACAGCTACCCATAATGACATCAGCTGTAGTCAGTGGTTAAATTGGTTTCTTATGTTAAGCACTTCTTTTCTACATTGATAAAAATGCAGATTTATCCAAAGAATTTTTACAAAACAAAAATATGATTTGAGAACTTAAAATTACATCAATTGATACTTGCATATTATACTGTCCACCAATGTCTCCAAATCCTACCATCGTTACTATTGTGTTTGAACATAGATGGGAACAGTTTTTCGCTATTGGCTGCTTATCATGGCATTTAACAATGTATTTTGGTTTGATGAAATTGGTCAATGGTATAATATACAAGTGCCCATAAATTTAACAGGTACTCATATGTAAATATCACCACAGCCAAATTTGTGCCATACAAGTTGTGCCATTTTCAACCAAAATCTGACCGATTGGATTTTTTTTCAAATACCATATGTAAGATCTTTTTGTTGTTTTGATATCATGGTGTGATTCATGTGGCGCAAATTTGCTGAGATGAAGCTAATACATAAGTACCATTAAGTGTAGTAAAACCACTATCAATTGTTATATTATTTTACAAATACAGTTGAGAAGGCTTGGCCTTCTTTTCGCAATTTATTTCCCCCTATCCAATGAAATTCTATTTGGATTTCCTTTCATATAAAAAAAAAATCGTCCGTCCCCTTACTATTGGATGGATCAAACCGGTTCTCACTATTACAATTGAACATGAGAATTCATATCACAAGGAGAAAGTCTAGACAATCTACCCATTTAATATTTATACCATATTATATACAAAAATATATATGCATTCATTTTTAAGTTTAACACCAAAAATTTTATTACAGTTAAAAACTCAGAGCCAACAGTTTTTTTAAAAATAATACAGCTCTCAAAAAAAGTTACCTGCCAACAATGACAGGTAATACACATTGCATAAACCTGAGAAATTTTTCAATACTTTCAAAAATTTAATATAATTTAAAATACAGTTTATTATGCACAACATTTTAATAAATTAAGATACGAAAATAAAAGAGCATTACATTATTCAATTAGATTTTAAAATATCACAATCACTTATACAAATGTTTTTTAAAAGTATAAATTATTATACAGCAAGTTTCGGAATATTTAAATATAAATTTAATTCAGTTGATGCAATGTGCTTAGTGACTTATATCTCATAATTAAATATTTAAAAAAGTAAATAACGAATAGCAATGAATATTTTCCAAAAATTAAGCAGAACTAATTTCCCTAAAAATTGGGAGCTACTCAATTTCAACTTAAAGTTATACAATTAAGATAGTAGACATTTTTCTAAGGAAATTAATTTTAAATCATAAACACACGATTAATTCTTTTGAAAGTTAAAATTTAAAAAAATAATAATGTTTATGGTTTGATATATCAATCTTGATTTAGAATCAATCTGATAACTATTCAGAGTAATTCAAACACAATATAACTTTTTATTTACATTTGTATGACAGAAAAATAAAAACCGATAAGAAACATCCCTTAAAAAATTACGTAAATGACTTGACAGTTTTTATATAAAGCTCAAAATAAATGAACCATTACCTTTATAAGCTGGCATTTTAACAATTAAATTATTTAATACAGACTAATGCAGTACGATGAAAAGAATTGCTTCAAAATACAATTTTTTCCAAACTTTTCTCTCTTTATTTATGAAACTTATTTCGTTAAGTTTTAACTTTTCAAACTTATAAGTTCATCAAACGTCGTCGGCACTTTTTGTGCTATTTCCTATTGCCATTCTGAAAGACATATCCAATAAAAATTGAATCATCGGGCTTTAATTGCAGAGTAAGTCGCTTCAGTAGCTAAGTAGTTATAATGTTGATTGTAGAGTATTGTGACATGTAGAAATTGGAAAATCATTTATTTCAAAAATCCAATTAGAATTCCAATTTCTCTAACTAGGCATTTTTAAAATTTTAAATGTGCAAATAATTTATATTTTAACATCAGTACATCAATTTATCTATGTTTCAAAGAGTTAAAAGGCTTTTGTAATTAATAGTCTGTGAAAATGATTTTTGTTCAGACAGTATAATTATATTCACTAGAATAATTAAAATATTTCTGAATTAAATATTCTTTTAACATTTTATTGGTTAATAGCATAAAAATTCTAAATCATAGTGATCAGAGACAGGTTCTACCATAAATTTACTATGGAATCGCTGCTGTCATTAGTACCCTTTTCTTCTTTCGGTTATAGCAAAATCATTATTGCTCTGAGCTAAAAAAATTAATAAGGTATTTTAAAAAAGATACTGAAATAAATAATATAAAATCCTGAATCTGAAATCTACAGATCATTTTCTATCCGTATAGTACAAAAAAGTTTTGAAAACTTTCATTAGAAGTTTGAAAAACTCAGTTGAATTTCGATGTTTTCCCACAGATTAACGTTACACCGGAAGTAGGATTGGAAGTTATTTGGTTTCGGCTCAATGTTGTTGTTTACAAATTAAAACTTGTCCATAAAAGAATTGCCTTTGAAAGGCAATTCTTCAGTAAACAGTTTACTTTCTTCTTCGTGACGGTCATCAAAATGTAACTAAAAATCATGTATTTTATCAATAGTAGGTATAAAATAAATTAAACATCATGGGAAGTCTTTAATAACCGGGGTTTTCTGAAACTTCAAAATACGCCAAACGGTGCGAGTATCATTCAAATATGGCTGTCGTATATTAAATCTTCTAACTTCTGGCTACGTCACAGAGTTAGAGCAACACGAAGTAATTTAGAGTTAAAGGAGAAATGGTGGAATGCGGTTCTTCCGCAACAAATTATAGTCCGAAATGTAATTACATTTTTTAAAGAGAATGCATAAAAAAATGAATTTTTAATGTCAGTTTTGGTCTTATTTTGAATGCTAACAAATTTTCAAACAGTCTTAGAATAATATTTTTAGTGTAAATGAAGAGATTAAAATAGAAGAAATTAGTACATATAAACGCTCATAAAACAGTTTCTTTACATTTGTAATTATTTTATTATTGCAGTGTATTACAACGCGGATGTTTTCCCACGAGGAGAAACATAAAGCATATGGTTATTGCAAACCGGTTCCTCTCAAGGGTACGCCTTGGCAATCCACCTTTGGCTAGAAAAGAAGATTTGGCAGTGGAAAAACCCAGCCCACGTTACGGAAGTTTCCCCAACATCATCTTGATAATCCCGCAAATCAAATTCAGCAAGCTCATTCTGAAAATATTTCTTAAAAGAACATTTCTTTGATACCATAGTTACTATTAACCATTTCTCAACTCAAACGTAAAGCTATCTCGGGTAAATTGCCTTATGGGTACGGGAAATTTGCCCTTTTAAGCCTAACTTATGTAAAAAAATCACATAAATTAAATTTTTTAATTCAATAGCATTATTTTTTCGTACATTATGAGAGAAACACTCAAACAATATTATCAGGAGTAATTTTAACATTTTATTATTTTATTTATCTTAAATACTCTGTGAACTAATGACTGATTTACAAAATATTCGTCTCAATGTTCACCAATTACAACGCGGAATAAATAAAACATGAAAATCATAGAGCATCCATCCTCATATTGCCAAAAACAAAAGTATTCTGAAGTACCAAAAACTCATGCATGTGTTTATAAATCAGATGA
>BMAV01020640.1:218743-245910 GCA_019973955.1 Trichonephila inaurata madagascariensis | reverse complement strand
AACTTTATCTTTTAGTTACACTTAGTTAATCCCATTCCAAATCTGGAAATGGGATCTAGAATTAGTCGCCAGATGCGGGAGGGAATCTGAAAATAGGAAATCGTGTGTTAGTTCGGATGATCCTGATCAGGACAATGGAACAAAATTATTAAATTATTGTATTGTCATCGGTCCTTAACAAGTGAGTATTTCGAATTAATCTGACCTTTTAAAGTGGGTAAAACTTGAGTTCAAAGATTCCGTTACATACAAGTGAAGCTTATAAAAGGATGTTAAAAATCCACTCCACTTGTAAAATATGCTGAGACCACCCAGCCACTTGTAAAAAATGCTTCACAGGATCACATTCTGATTTTCATCGAACTTTCTAAGGGGGACTTAAAATCCGATTCCCTTATTATGACAGATTTTTTGGTGGTCAACAACCTTCTGAAGCTGATCTGACATATGTCAGATCATTCGAAGGTAAGTAACAACAACAATTTTTATTGTTACATAATCTCGCTATGCGAGAAATAAATATGATCTAACTATTAAAATTAAGGAAATAATTTTAAAATTGAGTGAAATGAAATTGCTTCTCAATAGAGTAGACTTAGGCAAAAAATTTAAATGTATAACGTAATTAGAAATTTTTAAAAAAATCCAAAGTCATTATACAATTCATAAATCTCCTTTTATTTGTTCGACATTTCATTTACCGTCTGTGAACATTCAGAACAAACAGCTACATAATGCTGTAAATATTTACCTATACTCATATAACGTACTTTTTGAATGAGGATGTTTTTAAAATAATTAATTTCTAAGATTTGGTAAAAGTATAAGAAGGTTAACATTAACGATAAAAATCTCGAGGGAAAATGTATATTACTTTTCAATACCGTTCCCATTCAAAGAAACGAATTTAGGTTAAATCTTGAATTTGAAGTTAATAAGCTTATTATAATAAGTAAAAATAGATTCACAAATAAGTAAAAAGAGGTTAAGAGTAAAATTAAGCATCTTTGCTTAAGAATTTTTGTTGAATATTTATATAGTAGATATTCAAGGTCTATCAGTTATTTAGGAATGAAATATTTATTTTTTAAAAAAGACAATATTTAAAAAATCGTTTGCTGTTTCGAAGGCATCAGCAAATGTTTTTATGCTCTTTTTCCTTTGTATTTTATCGTTTGTCTTAAAGCAAACTTTACAAACATCTGTAACAGTCCTAAAATTTATTTTGAGAAATATTCTATTTAATTATAAATAATTAATATTAGTTGACATATGCGTGTGAGTTTATATATATTTAAGTAACATATGTATGGCAATTATGTATATGAATCAAGTTTTAACATTATTAAGAAGAGTTTAAACGGTTTCACCTTCAATTAAATAATCAAGTTTTTAGTAATTTAAGGCATAAGTTATCATAACTACAACCAGCAAGTTATTTGTTCAATCCTTCAAAATATTACTCAATCTGAACCAAAACGTTTATTTCGTTTCTAGAATTCTATAAATCGAAAATTTATTGCGCATTGAAATAAAATTACGTGGGATTTAAATGACGAGTTGTTATTAAGGGCGTGGTTGTATTTAAGAATATTTGAAATGGGCGTATACAAAATGCGTAAAAATCTTAAAGAGAATGGTCAAATGTGAAATTGACCTGTAAGCATTTTATTAATTACGCAAAACTTCTGTGGGAACTGATTATGCTGTCATTTATAGAATAAATTACAGCTCATAAATTGAATTTTTAAATAAGCGTTGAAAATAATTATTTTTAAAGTACTTTATAACTATCATACAACGACTTTGTAAAAATTTTTTTTAATAAAACTTATAATCTATTTAGTAATAAAATAAAACTTTTTGAAAATGGCAACCTAAATTATTTATTTTTTGTGATATTTTGTATATAAAAAAATAAAGCATATTCTCTGTGAAATTTATTGTAGTATTCCGTTATGGTGATGATTTCAGGTAAGTTCTATAATCTCAAATAAAATTTATTTATAAAGTAGAGAGTATTAAATTTTTTTCTATGAGTCATTTACTGAAGTGTTTTGCTCTTGCATATATGTAATTATTGATAATTCTTTTATTTCTTTTAAAATGAAGATTATTACAGTAATTTTTATTATTAGAAATATAATTTACATTTTGTATTTTTCTTAACGAGACTCATTTTGAAATGACACACACTTAAAAGTAACTTTGTTTTGAAAAGAAAAATTTTGAAGTTATGTATAATAATGAACAAATCAAAAATATACGTCATATTAGATCGAGTTGCCTTTCGTTAATGACTTGTCATTTTCTTCCTTTTATCGCGTCATAAATTTTTTTCTGATTAAAATCGTCTTGTCATTTTTTTTTAAAAAACAAAAGCTATTTATTCTGGAATTTATGCATTTATATAGGATGTCTTACGAGATCATTTCTTTTGTTTAGATTAAACTTGTCCATCACGCGTCTTGATCGAATTTGTTATTGGTTAACACTGTTCAATCTCTATAAGCCATTTATGAAAGAATTTATTCATAGAGTGATTAATTACTTTAATTAAGTTACATAAGCTAACAACTCTCTTTTTCTTAGATGTTGAGTTTGCCGGAAGGTAGGAAGAAGACTTGAAAGAAATGTTTTGCATTCAAATTTTTTTTTCTTTCAGAAATTTTGTTTTCTGTCTAGGTTGAATGACTTAAAAATGCGTTGAGAGCATTAGGGAGTATTCTTGCATAAAAGGGTTCTGCGATGTATCAGTTCATAATGTATGTTGTATGTCTTTCACAGATATAACATCGATATATCATCCTTACGCTTATAATTCATACTCAGGGGTCCACAGGTCTTTAGGACATTTTTGGACACATCTTGGGAGTGAGTGAGAGAGTTGAGTGTTGAAAACTCGGCCTAATGTAGACCGAAGGGTAGCTAAGTTTGTGAAAATGCCTGGTTATTGAGAATGGGAATTTAAAAGAATAAGTATGAGTGTTTCCTCAGAAAATATTGTACTGCGCTTGAAATGTATTGTTTGCTTAAGAATACAACTGAAAATAAATTGCCCAAATACCCTTAAAACAAAGGAAAAGTACGTATTTTATGAAGGCATAGAGCATTTACTATATGAAAATATGGAAATGTACAAAGCACGGATCTGCACCACCTAAGAGGTTGGCCGAGTTATCCGCATTGCCGAGTTACAGAGTGCTGAGGTTTCGGGACTTGACGGTTTTAAGGTATCCGACTACGTTCGGAACCGTGATTTTAAAAAGGCGCATAAATGGATATTTTTCATTATATTTAGTGTCACTTAGATTAGAATACATGTATAAAATTGTTTTAAGGACATTTTGACAAAAAAAAATATTGAAATACAATATTTCGGCATAAAATTAACTTAGAATAACCTTTTTTCAAAATGTTCTCCTTTTGTGAAAAATAATTCAATTATAATAATATTTTGCCTGCAAATATCTCAGACCTTTGTAGAGAGGCTCAACTATGATTTTTGAAAAATTCACATTATTTTCAGAGTTAGAACCATTTGAAATAATTATGGGCGTTTTTTTTCTTAAAATTTCTCCCCTCTGTTGTAAAACATGGATAAACCCACTTCTAAGTTATATGTTTCAAAAATTCTAGTTGAGCCTCTGTACAGAGGTCTGAGCTATATACAGGCATAATATTATTGTAATTGAAGCATTTTTCACAAAAGGAAAATATTTTGAAAATGGGTCATTCTATGTTCCTTTTTTTGTCAAAATATTGTACTTAAATAGTTTTTTATTGTAATACTATTCTTGAACAATTTTACATACATTTTCTAATCTAAGTGACACTAAATATCATAAATATTATCCATTTATACGTTTTTGCAAAATCACGGTTCCGAACGTAGTCGGATACTTTAATATCACACTATAAAGCAACACGAAAGCTCTGGTGAAGGACCTCGTAATTTTGAGCTATGGTCAAGTGGCGTGGACGACACCTGAGCTTGCATTCCCTCTCCGAACTTCCACACCATCCAAATAGGGAAGACGATTCTTTCCGAAAAAGATCGCTTTTTAAATCAATTCAAATCGTAACCTGGTGAATCGAGGTGACCAAAAAAATCGAGGCCTAAAAGATCGATTTATAAAAAATCAATTTTTTTTTTCAAGTCTGCATTTACAATGTAAACATATATCCAGAATATGAAAAACAGGAAAGATACCATAATAAACGATCTCTTATCAGTAAAATCAGGGAATTTTTTAGTTCAGGGAATTCGACAATTGCAATTATTTTTATTACCACATCAAAGTATTAGGTATAAAAAAAAGTCATTTATTTTCTAAATGTATTTATTAGATTAAAAAGTTTTAGAAAATATATAATATAGCCTATATAGTTCTAAATGCTTAATATCTAAGCCTTTTTAAAACAACAATCTGTCAAGTCTACTGGGATCTAAGGGGTTCCAGCTATCATTTGCGATGTTGCCGACAATCGGCAAAAGGCACTCAGAAGTAACAGATGATCCCACGATACACATATACATCATGGCTATTGAGTGAACATATGATTAATATTTTTTTTTCTTGCCAGAAAAGTATAGGATCATACTTCAGGTGCACAACTGCCTGCGATAAATAGTGTTTAAAGATAGTACAAACAGCTAATTGTAAATAATTTTATGGTTTTTACCAAAACAGAAAAAAATCGAATGTCAATTTTCTAGGATGAAATATCGATTCAGTGCTATATATTGATTTAGAAAATCCATTTTTTTTTTGCCTGAAAAATCGATTTTTTGATTAATCGATCTCAGATCGCCATCCCTACATCCAAAGGGACCTCAATGGATTTAACGTGCCTCGGCCTCCACTACACAAAGGGTCTTCAGTGGCACTAGGCTTCGGACTCATGACAAGCCGGCCACAAGTCCGTGACCTTCACCTCTTGGCCAGAACGGACAAATCTTAAAAGTCCATGAGTTTCGATGCTCGAAAGCATCTCATTTTTTTTTTTTTTTATTTTCAGTGAAAACATTACATTTGCATATCTTTCCAATTAATACAAGCATTTAATAAATTACAGTAGCGTTCCAGTTTTTAATAACTATGCACTAATTATAGTAGTGATAGTTAATGTGTGATAAATATAGAATAATTGTATAGTAGTGTTTTTTTTTAATACTAATAGTGTGTTAGTTCCAGATGCCATTCTCCATTTTAATGCTCCCATTTAAGATAAATAATAGTCTTGTTAATGATTAAAAACTCACTTTCTCCATAAATCAAAACTTACCTGAAATTTCGTGCATGCGTTAAGCGCATTCATGAGTTATTAGTTACGACGCAATTTAACTGAAGAAGTAAATAGGAAACTATATATACTTCTTAGCACTGATGTTAAATTCCGAAAAGCTGTCGTATACAAATCCTAATATATTTATATATATATATATATATATAAGATCTATTAACTGTCATTATTTATCTTTTAATAGACTTTTTTCCCGACGCAAATAGCTTATGGCTGCAGATTAATTCATAAACATAAAAACATAATTGTTATTGTGTTATTCCTTTAGAAATTGTTGAGTACTACTTTTTCCAAAGGTTTCAATCTACGTCAACGAAAGGGAGATACGGTTAAAGTTTTAAACTGTACTCATGTATTGATAGTTCACGGAAATTCTACTTGAAAATCTGACAGTATACACGCGCTGTGATTTAAAATGTAAAATGCGGTATCTTTCGAACTTAAAAGCTTTATCGTGTTCATCGATAAACTTTTGTACGGAGATTTCCCTAATTTCAAATTATATAAAGTTCGCTTTTAATAGTTTTTATTACATTCAATGTTGTACGAGAAGTTAATCGAATCTTCAAACCGTGTTACAGTGAATCCGGGCTATAGAGAAATACCATATTTGTATGGGTTACCTGTAAACAGATTTCCTAGTACTTGGTAAATATAAATATATAAGCTTTTTCAATTCCTACTATTAGTTCACACTCTTTATATGTATATTTATTTATATATATTTCTTGTTCAAATTTTCAATCATTAATAAAATACTTTTTATTTATCCACTCAAGTTCAAATACATTTTTCTAAACTTGTAGTGGATGACATTTAATGTTTTAAAACCGTTTTTCAAATATTCATCCATTAATTAAATTTAATTAATGAATAAATATAACAAAAAGAATAGTTCAACACCTTATATAAAAAGGAAAAGCGCAATGGATAGCGCGTTGGACTTCTAATCCAAAGGTCGTGGGTTCATATCCCACCTGCGATGGCCTAATTTCTGAAAGTGTGATTTCTTTTTACTATACTATTTTATTGGAATAATTAAATTTAATTAATGAATAAATAAACAAAAATAATAGAAAAAAAACACACAAAATATAGAAAGAAAAATGGAAAATTGCAAGGAAAATCGCTTCTATTTTGCCACTAAATATTGCGATTCTGTCATATGTATATATATATATATATTTATATATTAATTGTAATTATTTAATAAAAAGTAACTAAAATAAAAATTTTCTTTGTTGACTTAAGTAGAAATTGACAAAATTTCTTTAATATTACTTGTTAGTTTAATATTATGCGTTTTCTTCCTTTGGTTACTTTCCTTCACAACTGGTTTCCATTATAATATGTGACCGCGGCAGCCTAGAGGTTTTGGTTTCGGACTGATGGCTGGAGTGTCATGAGTTCGAGCCCTGGTGCCACTAGGGACCCACCGTGCAGAGGTGGTGATGCACGTTAAATCTTTGGAGGCCAATGTCCTCCCCTTAGTGTGGTGTGGAAGTTTGGAAAGGGAAGTGCCAGTTCATAGGTGTCGACCTCGTCACTTGACCATAGTTCAAAATTATGAGGTCCGTCGCCAGGAGCCCTCGTGTTGTTTTGTAGAGGGACGTGAATTAAAATCAAATCTAATCCATTATATTACTTCATGTTCGTAAAAATATTAATCTGAGAAGGATTCCGGGATCTCCACCATATCAACAGAGATACCCATAAAATAAATTTAAAAAAATAACATCTTTGTGTGTGATATGAAAGATTGTACGCGAAGTGATAGATCTATGGAAATTTTTATAAATATCAGATGTGTTTATAAGAAAATAACTTATATTGTTTCATTGTCTTGAAAAACATTACTCATAACACGGAGTGAGGGAGATAAAAGAAGACATTGTCTCATTTGCAATGAATTAATTTAGCTTAAGGTATCCGACTACGTTCGAAACCGTGATTTTGCAAAAGCGTGTAAATGGATAATATTTATGATATTTAGTATCACTTATAGATTAGAAAATGTATATAAAATTGTTTTAAGAATAGTATTACAATAAAAAAATTATTTAAGTACAATATTTCGACAAAAAATGAACATAGAAGGACCCCTTTTCAAAATATTCTCCTTTTGTGAAAAACCCTTCTATATTATAATAATATTTTGCTTGTATATAGCTCAGACCTCTGAACAGAGGCTCAACTAGAATTTTTGAAAAATAAAATTTAGAAGTGGGTTTATCCATGTTTTACGACAGCAGAGAGGAGAAATTTAAAAAAAAAAAACGCCGATAATTATTTCAATGGGTTGTAACTCTGAAAATAATGTGAATTTTTCAAAAATCATAGTTGAACCTCTGTACAGATTTTGAGCTATATACAGGCAAAATATTATTATAATAGAAGCATTTTTCACAAAAGGAGAACATTTTGAAAAAAAGTTATTCTCAGTTAATTTTATGCCGAAATATTGTATTTAAATAATTTTTTTTTGTCAAAATGTGTCCTTAAAACAATTTTATACATGGATTCTAATATAAGTGACACTAAATATCCTGAAAATTATCCATTTATGCGCTTTTTTTAAAATTACGCTTCCGAACGTAGCCGGATACCATAAGTCCCATGTCCATTTCGAAAAATTGAAAGTTATGCAGCAAAGATATATTTAAAGTAAAAAACGTTGATTTGAATATACATAGGGGGAAAAAGTTGTTTTCGAAAAACTATTAACCTGTTATTATTCTTAAATAAATAAGTAAAAAGTCAACTTTTTTCAAGAAGCAATAAGGATCGAAAAATATATACTTTTTACTGAAAGCAAAAGAGAGAGATAAATATAATCATGTTCAGATATCTAGGATTCTAAATCAATGTATCTCAAACTTTCAATGTTAGCGACCCATTTTTCAATTATAATGTTCGTAGCTCACCTCCTTCCATACAATAATAATGTATTGAATTCTATAATACTTTATACTTTGACATAAAGCTACAATACGACTTTAATTATAAAGACAAATGAGATCAAGATAAGTACTAAATTCTGTATATAATACTGTATACGACAAACCCATAGAGTGACTGGTAATTATTAAAATTTTTTTTAACTTAATATTGTTAAATTAACTATCAAATACATTGCGCAGTACTGATACATTTATAAGTGTATTATATCAGAGTAAATGTGCATTTAGTATTTATTATATAAGAATGTACTTTGTTCTGCTTCCTTTCAGTAAATTAATATATATATTTTTTTAAAAAAAACTTTTGTTTTTTAGTTTTTGATATGCTAGCATCCTTTTCCTCACCTAGGGTTATCACGCCCCCTAGGGGTGCGCCCCACAGTTTGAGAAACGCTGCTCTAAATTTATATTCAAGATGTACCTAATACAGATGTTTATGATTTTACCATAGAAAATAAATTATATATGTACAGTAAGACCCCGCTTAGCGCGGGGTATACGTTCTATCGAAGTAGAGTGTAATATGAAACAGCGTTAAACGGGGTTATCTCATCATGTAAATAATGGGGTTAGGGGAAGATGGGTGGAAAATTGGTCAGTTATTTTGCCATTAAATTTATTAATTATGTTTTTATAACAATAAAACAAAAAAATATTTTTTACAAATATAGAAACATAATAAACGAATATACATATAAAAATAAATAAAATTCTAAGTCAGTATGTTTATATTTCAGATCATTCAGTCTCTTCTGTATTTCTAATTTTCTTTCTTTTTATCAAGAAGAGAGATTGACTTAAAGGCATATTGCGTTCAATTTCGTCGTCAATCCATATAGAAAATCTATTATCCATTTCATACATTGTAATATTTCTAAAACGGGTAATTCTAGTTGCAGTTGCCGATAGCAGTATAATTTCTTTATTCTTAAGAATGGTCATTGTTGTTGAATTTGCCAAATTCAATGCAGCACCAATGTGAGACTGACGCTCACCAGTATCTAACCTTCTAATCACTTGCATTTTAGTTTCTATAGAAATGCTTTTTCTTGTAGCATTATTTTCGTGGTTTTTACTATCACCCATGATAAAAACTAAAAATACTAATATTTGTCACTATAGAAATCGTTGTATTACCTAAATTTATTCTTATAATAATGTCAACAAATGTTTGAAACGATAAAAGTTCGTTCGTATAACACCACAGAAAAGATGAAACACAGATAAACTGCTTCGGACATCGGGAAGCCTAACGCTGAGTGCAATTTCGAGGAATCCGACAATAAAAGAAAGAGCGTTAAACCGAAACAGCGTTAAGCGGGGTCTTACTGTACTTAAAATTTGTTGTGTTTGACGATGACGCTCATTATTCCGTCAAAACATTGTTGAAGTTGAAGCTAGTCCTATCCACACCTTTCATCAATCCACTGTAGAAAAATATTTCTTAACTGTTGTATGCTTATAAAAATAACTTTTGTATGTTCATAAAATCGCTTCCGCTACCGTGAAGAAACCATGATTTATAGAAATTTGAGTGCTATTTAAACTCTAGCGAAGTGAGTGTAGGAGTGAGTTGTTAGGCTGCTATTAAAATTAGATTTGCAAAGTTATTATCGGAAGCTTTTGGAGTTCTTGAAGAGAATTTTAAGTCCAGGAATATTCAGTTATTCCGGGTGAGACCTCTCTAGTGCAGTTACATCGGATCACAAGCAGATAAATGATATAATTATTTGTCTTAGAATTTAGGATAATGATATAATTGACTGCTCCCTCTATTCATAACATTTCTTGATAATAAATTGATAGATCAATAAACTTTGTTATTTTTATAACAATGATTGTGATCATTCGGTGTCCCAAACTTCACCAGCGACCGCAGGGTCGCGATAAAGTTTTTTGTTATAACTCCTGCAGAAAGAATTGCTTAAAATTTTATATCTATTTGAAATGTTCTATAGTGTAGTGTTCCGCAATATAAATTTTTAGGAAAAAAAATTGTTATTTTTTTGCAAAAAAATTCAAACTTTTTACAGTTAATTTTTTACATATCACTGTGGTGCGCACACAATTTTTAGGGAAATACAAGCAACCCTGACAAAAAAAAAATTTTTTTTTTAAATAATAGTCTTTAAAGATAATTATTAGAAAAAAGTTGCTAATAATTTCAAAAAGAATGTAAAACCGTTGCACACACACACACATATATGTACCCATATAAGTGTATGTGAGAGTGCTACATTTATTTCTATTATGCCAAGTTAATATACCTAAAACTAAGCAGTTTGTAGGAAATATAACCATATTTTGTATTTATGTTCTAGTACTTCACACATTTTAATAAAAAATAATTGTTTCCAATTATTATAAAAAAAAACTCTGATATATTGTAGCATATTTCCTATAATTTGATATAATTTTTCCTATGATTTTTAAAACTTTACTTCAGTGAAATAATAAGTATTAATTTAGAAAACAAATCTTATACAAATCTAAATACATTTCACAAATCTGCTAGAAAAAAAAAATAGAAAATGTGAAATTTGATTTTAGTAATGAAGTATCTACAAATTATTTGTTCTCAAAAATTGAACTTCGAAAAAATTTCTGAATTTTTATTTCAATTGTATTTATCTAGAAACTTTTTTCTTTAATGTCCACCACACACGTAAATGTTTTTGAAATTTATTGTTAGATAAAGAAATAAACTTTAAAAAAAACGTTGATAAACCGAAGAATTTGAATTTATATTTCAAAATCGATTCCTTTAAATTTTATTTTAGTATGGAGATTATACCTTACGCAATTAAATAGTTTCAAAATAGACATTCGATTTTGCAGCGCAATAAAGTTGAAGCGCAGACGATTCTGATTTAAGTGGTTAATTAGAATGAAGGTAAAAAAAATAATAATAAAATAAACGAGTGAAACGGAAACAATTAATTTCTTTCTTACTTTTCTGACTAACTGACACATAAAATGATTGTTTAAATTCTCGAACGGTTCCGGGACTGTCAGAGTACAAAAAATAGTCTAGATAAAGCAATGCATTTAAATACAAAAGTCAATAGAAGAAAAGGTTGAGACTAAATATAAATAAAAAAACAAACAATCAAGCCATTTTGTTTTATTCTTTTGCTCTTTTTTCCTTTTGTTAAAACGAGTTGTTCTTTAACTTAACTACATAAAACAATATAACTAAGTGTTAAAATATCAATAGAATTAAAAATAAATTGAAAAATATTTATGTTTATAAAGAGATGAATTATGCGTACACATATAATTAAATATAATGCATTCAGTTCAATTTAGGAGCTTCCTTCTTTTTTTAATTTTTTTATTAATGCAAAGTGCTTTAAAGTTAATTAGCTAATTGAAATATTAAGATTTTTCTGAATTTTAATAGAAGAAAACTAGAACTTCTAGACATAATCTTTTATTAAATAAGTGATATCCGTATTATAAGGAAGAAATGTGCTTAGAAAACACTATAAATAATGATTGTCTAAATTGTATCTGTTTTTCCATCAATGAACTACTCACTTTGAAGAATTTGTGTTTAATTAAAATTTACTTCTTATTCATCTTTCATCTGATTATTTTTAAATAAATAACTACCGTAGAGATGTTATAGTTTTGACAATGTTAATTAATTACATTTCATCCGGTTTTGTTTCTCAAGCAGCTTGTTTGACAAGTATTTTAACCTACTCAAAGTTACTTTCGAATGCAAAAAAAAAAAAAAATCACCATGTTATATCATTCTACGAGATAAAATTGCACTGGTGGAATGGGAACCATAACCTTGTTGTCTCGACCCTCCCCCACCCTTATTTGGCCATTTTCAAAATGCAAATAGTTTTGATAAAATATTTTGTGTTTCACTTAGTAACTAAGTGATTTTGTGAGAGTTTTATATAATATATTGGTAATTCATGGCCCTAATACATTTAGTTATACATTTAGGTAATAAGTTAATTGTGTGTGTTTAATTAATACTTAATTAACAAAAGATTTTATCCTTATTTTTTTAAGTGAATATTTCAATATTTCCTTTATTATTTTATTTTATAGTTTCCTAACAAATTTAGTCGTTTTTCAGCTCTCATTATAATACTATATATCATTTATGTTTATGCTCTCAGCTAGCAACATTTCTTAGTCGAATTCTTTATTCTATGAATTGCTTGTCCTTTTTCAATTCCTACTATTAGCTCGCACTGTCTATATATTTATTTATTTTTATATTTGTATATTTATTTATTTATCTTGGTGGAATTTTCAATCGTTAACAAAATACATTTTAAAGCGCTGAATCGAGCTGAAATTTTATATACAGGATCTTTTTGGATGACAATACAATTATTTAATTGTAATTAATAAAAATTATTGATTAAAACTAATTATTTAAAGAATTACAAATACAGCCACGTTGGCGACTTGTGTCAAAACTTGAAAAGGTTTTTTTTCTCACGTTTTAAAGCATTCAGTTGGACTGAAATTAAAAGAGGACAATACGATACTTTAATGATAATTAAAAAAAACTAATTACCACTTAATGATGTGATTCTGTCCTATATATATACATATTTATATTAATTGTAACTATTTAATAAAAAGTAGCTAAAATAAAATTTTTCGTTGTTGATCTAAGTAGGAATTGACTTAAAAACTATTTTTTTTAATATTATTTAACATTTACTTTGTCCACAAGCAAGTCTGCTTTCTTTTAAATCAGACAACAGAAGGGGAAATAAAAACGCTTTAAATGTTCAAAGCTGTTCACTCATGTCTACAAAATCTTATTCTAGAACAAATCCTAAGCTACAGTTAGTAAGCATCCTGACGAAAAAGAGCTCTTGAAACCGAGGATCAACAAGGGATAAAAGAGTTAGAAAAGAAACGCTTGCAAACACGGCATTTTTTTACCCAGAACTTATACGTTGTTTCATTGTTTGATGGTTGCAGAGGT
Organism: Trichonephila inaurata madagascariensis; assembly: GCA_019973955.1. Classification (NCBI taxonomy): domain Eukaryota; kingdom Metazoa; phylum Arthropoda; class Arachnida; order Araneae; family Nephilidae; genus Trichonephila; species Trichonephila inaurata. Next base: position 232,674 of record BMAV01020640.1, on the reverse strand, counting down.
TAAAAGTGAACGCCCAGAAAGGGATTCATCATCTAAGCTAGCGCATTCTGCTTGGGAGTTGTGTGGAGATTAAACAATGGTAGGAATACTTCAGTGTGTGCTGACGAATACAAAAATAGCTTTTGAACTTTCAGGAAGAGATTCAAAACCGGTTGATTTAATATATTTGTTTATAAATTGAAAGATTTTCTGTAAATAAACGAAATATTTTTTTTTCTGAATCAACGTAAATAGGCAGCATTTTTTAAAAGGAAATAAGTAATAACACATTTTATGGCAATATGAGCATTAATTTCTGTTGGAAATTCTAAAGAAATTGAATTCCAAAGAAACGATTTTTAATAATTAAATCAGATAATATTTAAAATTATTTGATAATTATATAATTAAATCAGTGCTTCTCAAACATTCAGTATTCGCGACCCAATATTCAATCATGATTTTCATCGCGCCCCCTTCCATATAATAACAATATATTGAATTCAATAATACTATACTTAGACACTAAGGCTACAATACGACTTTAACTTCGTATATGACGTATCGTATATAAACGTCTCACTCAGCCAAAGCATTAACTTCCTGGACATATATATACGTCTTTCCGAAGTACGATCTTTTCTATGCGCTATTATCTATAAAATTATTCCGATGGCTTTGGAATGCAATAAAAGAACCTTGACAGTGTTTGCGAAGGATTTATTTATTTCATAGAATTTCCTTATTTTTTTTACCTCCCCCCAAAAAAAACACATTAAAATACGTTCGTCTACTTGGAAAACGGTGTCATTGGGGAGCGAATCGCGCAATTTTTAATTGGCAGTTAAGGAAAATTATAAACCGTACAAATTATCGATAAGTGTTAATACCAGCTATGGGGTCTCTGGTAATTATCAAACTTGTCATTAACTTAGTATTGTTAAATTAATAATAAAGTACATTATATAGTACTGATACATTTATACGTATATTATATCAGTGTAAATGTGTATTTTATATTTTATTATATCAAAAATTATTTTATTTGTTTACTTTCAGTAAATTTTTTTAAAATGATCATTTGTTTTCGACTTCTCAATATGTTCGTGCCCCCTCTTAGAGTTATCACTCCTCCCAAGGGGATGCTCCCCACAGTTTGAGAAATGCTGAGTTAAATAAATTTTAAAATAATAAAATATGTACTACTAATATTAAACTTAGTGACTACTTCCGGAATTGTGGTTTTGATAAAATGCATACATGAAGATTTTTTTTTTTTATATTTAGTGCCAGCTGAATTAGAGATAATACATGTAAAATTGTCTAAAAAATATTATTGCAATAATAAATTATTTAAATGCAATTTTTTGGCTAAAAATGAAGACATATTTTCAAAGGATTCTCCTTTCATGAAAAATGCTTGTACAACAATAATATTTTACCTTTACATAACTAAGACTTCTACACCACAGTTGAACAAAAATTTTAGAAAAATTCACATTATTTTCAGAGTTATGATCAATTGAAATGATAACGGGTGCTTTTTGTAAAAATTTCTCTACTCTAATATAATAAAATATGAATAAATCTACTTCTAAATTATATATTACAGAAATTTTAGTTCAACCCCGGTATAGAAGTTCTAGCTCTGTAAACGGATAATTATTACTATTATAAAAGCATTTTTCATAAAAGGAGAATGTTTTGAAAATATGTCATTCTTTCTTCATTTTTTGCCAAAAAATTGCATTTAAATATTTTTCTCTTGTAACAATGTTCTTAAAACAATTTTATTTGTCCATTATAGTTCAACTGACACTGAATATCAAAAAGTTATATCCATTTATACACTTTTCAGAATCATAGTCCCGAATGTCTCCAGTCACCTTAACATATATTATGATAATATAATTTAATTTTTTCAACTGTAACTCTAATTAACTGACCTTTTTCAGCTTGGGATCCCTTGACCTATCATATCTGCTTCAATTACCCCTTCCCTCCTATATCATGTACAATTCCTGACGTTTATATGTACGAGTACAATAACACGGTGCAATGCAGAGACTTTAATTTGTACCGGTTTTAAAAAATGGTATGCATTGGTAATTATTCATACTTAATTATATTTTTGAAAATACTAAGTTACGAAATTATATACTAATTTAACAGCAAGATAGGAACTTATTGAAGAAACATTATGCTGATAAAAATAGAGACAAAGTAGTGTTGCCAGCTTTATTGAAGACCGTTATAGTGCAATCGCTAAACTAACTAGAATACATTCAACAAAAGTATAACTCAAATGGATATTCTATGGTACAATAACTGAAAGAGACAACTAAATTTGTTTAATTTTTATTTCAGTTAAATAGTTTAAGAGTAATTTAAAAATATTCAGTTAGCGATGATTCGCATACAATAAAAAAGAAGAAAATACTAGCCGCTGCTCTCAAGAAGAAGCCATGATGTGATGCGAATAAAATAATATAACCTGAATTGTGAGAAATTAGAATTATGACATCATTAACTGCTCCCTTGTTAAGATCTTTTTACACTAGCAAAAAAAAAAAAACTTTTCTTTTATGTTCTATCTATCCAGTAATGTCTGCCGTTATACATATTTCCTCCCACGTACCTTCGAGATCTTTACACGTTACTATAGGGTATTCATACACTGGTTGAGAAAAGCTGTTCTAGATTCCCACATATAATAGTTGTTAAGAAATGTTTGCATGAATTGAATTTAAAGAACGGAATTAGACAAAAATAGAACTGAGCTCATAACTCATTGTCAGTTGATTTAATCAAAGGTAAAATAATACTACTTCAGAGATGACAAATTATTAAGTCAGTAGAGCCTTACCCTTTTTTTTCCTCCTACTTTTATTTAAAAGAGAGATAAATCAGGTTTGATTTCCCTCTCTTCCATTCTTCCCACCTAAAAGAAAAATAAAGAAAAAATAAATAGAGAACATATTCTCTCATTTCTGAATGACTTTACAGTGTTTAGATTTTAACTAACTGTATTTGTGTGTGTAGTAAAGAAATGTGTGACACGTGAGCAAGTATTAACAAATACAAAGAGAATAACTTCATATATTAAATTTTTCCTAGTCCATTTATTGGTTAATTTGTGAAATGATTGATTTTTAATTTACATCACTTTCTGAAGCAACACGAGATGACAGACCTCGCAATTTCGAACCATGGTCAAATGGCGAGGGTGGCATTTGAACTGGCACTTTCTAACCCAACTTCCAAGCACGTCAACGGAAAGACTTTGATCAGTGGGTCTTCATTGACACTAATAGACTCGAACTCGCTACTGGTCACGCGAAGATTTCAAGGTATGTGAAAAAAACTAAAAAATGATTATTATATTCCTATAAATTATGTACAATGGTAATATATAACAGTTATTAAATATTCTGAACACTTATAAGAAAAGTGAATTTTATTAAAATGGTAACCAGTATGTGTGTGTGTGTGAAAATATGAAATATCACCAGGAAAATTTTATTTCATTGCAATAAAAAGAGAATTAAAAATCATTAAACAACGAAGAATTACTCTTAAATTGTGTTGAAAAGTAATATTAATTAAGGTATCCGGCTATTTGCGACAACTCTTTTTTTGAAAAAAATGGAGATATGGGGATTTTTTTGTGATTTTCAGATTTATTTAGTATGTTTTAAGGAAAAAATCTTAAAATTGAAATCAGAAAAAAAAAATTATTATTATTAAAATGAGAGAAAAAATTGGTGTAAATATACAAAAAATTACATAAACGGGGCCCGCTCTGTACAAAAATTTTATGAACAAATTCTCAATTTTGATGTGTTACTTTGTTATTCATGTTTGAAATGACCTTCAGGATAAGATATATTTTAATTTTTACAAAAACTAGAGCTCTTTTTTAGTGATTATATGAAATTGCTTAAAAAAAAAACAGTGATTATATTCATATAAAGGACAGTAAATTTTTTAATAAAACAGTGGTTGATAAATCTGAAAGTCAAAACACTTCCACTGTTATACAGAACTTACAGAAAAAATTTCATTAAATAATTTAGAAAACCTTTTGAGCAATCGCCGTCCCCGTTTGAGCTTTTCGGAAAAAAAAGAAAAAAAAAACATTTCGAGTAAAACGCATTTTAAAGTTTGACATCTTGTGTAAAGTTATGGCATCTGCTTTTACTAAAACACCTGTAGTTTTTGTTCTAGTGAATGGAAAATGAAACACTTGGTATTTTTATGAAGATAATAAGATGGCCTATAAAATAAAATCATAAGAAAAATTTGTCAATTTTTGAAAAAAATCATGATTTTAGGGTAGTCGGATACCTTAAATTCTTAGTTACTTCAAAAACAGCACACTTTCGCGAGTAGTTATTGTAAAACATAACTCTAATATAATTGTAGTACATATTAAGACAATTTATTTCTATCATGAAATAAATGAATAAATAACTCGCCACTTTCACAGTTTAGAAAAACATTATTCTTGTGAATCTAAGCTTTATATTCAAGTTTTTTTTAAAAAACAGTAAATAATTCTGTATTTTTTTAAACCTGTTACATTTTTTTTATAAAATTAAAAAATAAACTTTTAAATTTAGAAAGTTATACAACTATTTATTTCAGTCCTAACAGCAGTAAAGCAAATAATTTTTATAAATATTTTAATGCCCTTCTAAACAATGTATTTAAGTTAAAAATATTTCTCAACACATCTGCGGCAATAAAAACAAAGCATAAAAGCAAATTAACGCAGAATATGAAAAGTGACTGCAGATAGCTTTAATATACATAGATTTTGATAGTTTGTGTACACACAAAAATGCAAACACATATCCCCAGTTATATAATATAATGTAATGGTAGATGACCTCCACATAGAGCACGAATTAATGAGTAAATTACATTAATATAACGTTAAAAATTGTTAATAAAAGCACAGTATATTTTTTAATTGTCTTTATTTAAAGTACCTATCATATGTTAATCTACCTGAAATATAATTTAAAGATATATTCTTCTAAGAAATTTTTTGTTTTGTTTTTTGGATGAGGTTCCTTGAAAATACCTTATAGTTTGAAGGGTTCCTTTAGTCGACAAAGTTTGAAGACCACTGATGTAACAGGTGGACCCCATTCATTGCCTCAGTCTGATTTTAAATTAATATTTTGATATTTACTCTATATTGTGAGGGGAGGGGTAAAATACATGTTAACAAAGATTTCAAGATGTATCGCGTATGTATTTGCAATGAAAAAAAATGTATTAAGGTATTCGACTACGTTCGGAACTGTGATTTTGCAAAAGCGTATAAATGGATAATATTGATGATATTTAGTGTCACTTAGATTAGAAAATGTATATAAAATTGTTTTAAGAATAGTATTACAATAAAAAATTATTTAAGTAACAATATTTTGACAAAAAATGAACATAGAATGACCCATTTTCAAAATAGTCTCTTATTGTGAAAAATGCTTCTATCATAATAATTTTTTGTCTGTATATAGCTCAGACCTCTGTACAGAGGCTCAACTAGAATTTTTGAAATATATAATTTAGAAGTGAGTTTATTCATGTTTTACGACAACAGAGGGGAGATTTTAAGAAAAAAAAACGCCGATAATTATTTCAATTCGTTGTAACTCTGAAAATAATGTGAATTTTTCAAAAATCATAGTTGAGCCTCTGTTCAGAGGTCTGAGCTATATACAGGCAAAATATTATTATAATAGAAGCCTTTTTTACAAAAAGAGAACATTTTGAATAAAGGTTATTCTAAGTTAATTTTTTGCCGAAATATTGTATTTAAATAATTTTTTTTGTCAAAATGTCTTTAAAACAATTATATATAAATATTCTACTCTAAGTGACACTAAATATCACGAAAATTATCCATTTACGCGCTTTTTTAAAGTCACGGTTCCGAACGTAGTCGGGTACCTTAAAATGAGACAACAATTAAAACGATGCATGTGTGATATGATACAGATACTTATTCAATTAAATTCTCTTGGAAGTTGTAACTCATTAATTATTTAATAAGCACCAGATCCATTCATACAGAACAAAACCAGATCGAAGCAGCAAGTTACATTATGAGTGACTATAAGTTTGAGTAGTGTGAAAAGAACAAATCAATTATTCGATTTTTTTGTGTAGATAGACGAAAGGGTAAGTTAACCCTAGCAACCAAAACAGAAACACGTGATCAATCACCTATTATGTACCTTTATTTTTTTTTGGCTATTGTCACAATCTTTTCACCAACATTAAGCGGTGAAAAATGGCTCGACGATGCTATTTTTACGAACGCACTAGATGCCTATATTAATAAAGCACGTCTATATACAATGAACTTGGCATTCACATTTTAATTTTTTTCTTTGTTCAAGGTTGTCCTATCAGTTAGGATTTTAGTTTGTGTTTGTTCAATGAAGAGTGGATCGTTAACTGGTTGTGTAGGATCTTTTTGTTTGGCTAAAATGTCTGTTAAGCACGCAGGTGTTCCAGGAAGAGTGTTTGTTGATAATCAATTCAGGTTATTTTATTATTCATCCATATAACGAAAGGATTTGTCACTGCACAAATACATTTTTGTATCAGATGCGCTTTCATTTGAATATGAAAAGTTAAAACTTCGATTTTACTTGAAGTATATTGAAAAAAAAAAATGTAAAAGAAGAAAAAATACCGAATTTCAGTTTCTCATGGAACGAAAATAGGCTTAATATATTCACTCATGTTCGATTTTGTAAGTACTTACTATTTTTAATTATATTCCAGGCTATAGAATTTTAAAAAAAATTAAAAATTTGTCCTTTACAGAAAATAATGAAGGCTGTTGTTATGCAAAAGGTTGAGATTATGCAAAAAATAGGCATAAGAATATTCACTCAATTTGGACGGGTTCGTAAATAGCTCTTTTTTTTAATTCTATTACAGGTTTTGGAATTTTTGAAAATTAAAAATTCGTCTTTTACGGAATATAATAATCATTCTTTACAAAATGACCATTATATTTAGATTTATAATTTAGAATAAATTACTTTATTATTAATTATAAGATGTTTCGTGTTAATTTATATATTTTAAGTTATGAAACATATACTTAGGGATGGTTTTAACGAAAATGGATGTTTCAGTTCGAAAAAAATACGTTTATTTCTTTTATTTGGAAGTATAAGAAATAAAACAGAGATTTTTTTTTGAAACGATGTTGAGAATGGCAAAAAATAAATAAAATTTATACATACTTTAACTTTGCTGCATTAGTAAGAATGTCTTTCGATTCTTATGTATCGAATTTCAATAATGTTATAAATTTAAAATACTTTCTAATTTATTTATTATTTTTTTTAAATTTTATTTATTATTATTATACTATTTTTTTTTGCGTTTCTGATGGAAATTTTTTTTAACGATAATTTTAGAGAAAAGCTCGCGCAAATCAAATTAATCGAATCATTTAAATTTTTAAAAATTATGTAATAGTTTGAAATCAGAATATTTGTAGCTCCAAAGGACTGAAAGTTATTTCACGTTACTTTTAAGACACAAGGGGATCGAGATCACCCTAAAGAGCTTAATGAAATACAAACTGGGATATCTCACACTGAGCCCTTACTGATCAAAAATTTGTTTATTTTTCTTTGCAGAAGGTAAATTTTAAAAAATAACGAAAATCACTTCTTATGAAAAGATTTCCCTTCTTGGAATGAACAACATAAGGAAAACACCAGCTGCCGAAGCATGATTTAAGAGGGGTGTGAAATGAAAGAGAAATGGTTTCTTATGCTTTGTAGAAAGGAGGCTAACTTTGGCTGTGAAATACCCCCTGAATAGCCTGTGACACGAGCCAATTTTGTTTATCTAAGTACTTCCAAACTCCTACAAACGCCACAAAAAAACATTTAACCTCTCATCAGTTGGCTTTGAAATTCGCTTACGAGTACGTCGCCGTATGATTAAAAATCAGTGAGATTAGTTTGCCAGTGGTGAAAGGAATAATTAAATGAACGACATACAACAATTTGTTAACAATTTGGTGTTAAACAAGCAATATATATAAAAAAAATTAAGTCAATTCCTACTTAGGACTACAAAAAAATTACTTTAGTCACATTTATAAATAATTACAATTAATATAAATATGTATATATACATATGACAGAATCACAATATTAAGTTGCAAAATAGAAAGCGATTTTCCTTGCAATTTTCCATTTTCCTTTCTATATAGGGTTTTGAACTATTTTTGTTTACAATTCATTAATTAAATTTAATTATTCTAATAAAATAGTATAGTGAAAAAGGAATCACATCCTCGGAAATTAGGCCATCCCAGGTGGGATTCGAACCCACGACTTTTGGATTAGAAGTCCAACGTGCTGTCCAATGCGCTACAGGGACACAACGAACAATTTTCCTTTCCATATATGCTGTTGAACTATTATTTTTGTTTGTTACTATTTATTCATTTTTTAGTTAAATTAATGAATTAATATTTGAAAAATGTATTAACATCAAGTGTCATCCACTATAAGTTTTAAAAAATGTATTTGAAAAATAGATGAATAGAAAAAGTATTTTATTAACGATTGAAAATTTGAACAATATATATATAAACAAGTAAAACTAAAAAAAAAAAAATTAAGTCAATTCCTACTTAGGTCAACAAAGAAAAATTTTATTTTAGTTACTTTTTATTAAATAATTACAATTAATACTAATATGCATATACATATCACAGAATCACAATATTAAGTGACAAAATAGAAAACGATTTTCCTTCCTATGTATAGTGTTGGACATTATGTTTGATCGTTACTATTTATTCAATCATAAATCACATTCACAGAAATTAGGCCATCCCCGGTAGGATTCGAACCCATTGCGCTACAAGGACACAACGAGCGATTTTCCTTTTTGTATATGGCGTTGGACAATTATTTTGTATTGTTACTGTTAATTAATTAATTATAATATTTAGAAAAACTGTATTAACATCAAGTGTCATCCACTACAAGTTTAAAAAAATGTATTTGAATTTGAGTGGACGAATAAAAATTATTTTATTAATGATTGAAAATTTGAACAAGTGGTTTGTGGCAGTACATTCTTAACAATTTCAAAATTTGGTGGCACACTAACTATAAAAGAAGTTTAAGAGAATTTTACTTATCTATAATATACAATGTAAAATGGATTATGATAATAATTTTCAATGTTAAATAAAATAATAAACACGACAAAGACAATAAAATATGTATTGAGAAATTAATTATAAATTAATACTAAGAATACGTTTAATGCGAAATTTGAGCTTGATGATTTTTGATAATTTCCTCTATATTGGGTCGTGAAAATGATAATGCCATTCTCATTTCGTCATCTACATTTAAAAGTCAGAGATCTTTTTTCATTTTCATATATGTTAGTGCTGAAAATCCGAATCCACACAAATAAGATGGAAAAAATTGTAACACTATTTTTAAAGCTTATTTGGCTATTATATGATAATCGCCTCTAATTTTAATCCAAATTGAAATTAAATTTCGATTATTACAGAGCAAAATTAGTTCTTTCTCTTCATACAAAGTTAATTCATATACAGGTATATTCATTATCACAAAGGGATTACGAACACAATCAAATTTTTTACACCCAAACTTGGGAAGTAATGAGTAACTCTTACCTTTAGTGTTGTCAAATGGCCAATAACAATTTTATGAATGTTGTTGTGTGTTTTATCCTGGGATACATATGAAAGACGAAAGATGGAAGAACACAAACATACAATACAAACACAGAAGAATATAGACTTTATTACAAACGATGATCCGATACATAGAACAGAAGGGATGCGTTGTTTTTCATTCGAGATGGGAATCCATTTCAGGAGAAAGCCCGACTTCTTTTCCCGAAGATACATCGATGCCTTATTCGGGATTCGAACCCGAGAACACCTCGGTTTCAAGCTGAGGGTCATATCTACCATACTGGCTGGGTGACAATTTTATGAATAGTTCATTTTAATAAAACAGCCGAATGATTCGGTTCCGCATTTTTTTTCCTCAGAGTATAATTAATAATTTTAAAAGAAATTTGGCGGCACATAAAAGTGCCGCGGCACTGTGGTTGAGAATCACAGATCTAGAGGATATGAGAACACTTAGTGGTCAGGGTTTCCAATAAAACCGCAAAGACAATTGGGAGATAGTTTTTAATGAAAATGGATATAAATACGGGCCATGATTAGTTAGGAAATGCATTACATAACTTGAATGGGGATTGATATCTAAGATGGGTTTGGGTGAGCAGGATTTGACGAGAAAACAAGTATTAGAGTTTCACCACTAATTCTCCCAATATTGAATTAATTTATTTTTGAGGATTTTGGTGCCTTTGAAGTAAGAGGAGAGAATCCTCCCCCCATAGTAGAGATCTTAACAAGATAATTTCCGTTGTCTCTCTCTGTTATCGTGGTCAACGCACAAGTAGATTCTGATCTCGACTGAACTCTCTTCCTAATTGCAGACTCTTCTGAACCAAACTGACATTTGTTTCAAAAGTCCTTTATACAGCCTCAAGGGAATTTCTAAAAGGGTTGATCCTAGAAACTTCTCGATGATTCTTGGCGACATTGTATTTTTCTCAAAATTTGTCACCTAGAGTGAAAAAGCCGCCAGTCTGGTAACCTTGGCCACCTCTTCATGGTTATCATTATCTTATTTTAGCACACACAGGGAAGCAAGCTTTGCCTGTAAAACTCAATTTTCCCATAAGTTGAGCGTTGCTGCAGGGAAAATAACTTACGTGGGGTTTTTCACTATCTGTTCAGTCTTACTTTTCGAAAAGAATTCTCAAAATTGTGATCCACTCTTCTCAATCTAATGATGTCTCTTGTTTCTTAAATAGAAACGTTTGCTGTTTTTTGGTAATTATTTATGAATTTCGTATTGCATTACAAATTGTAAGAACGTTATTTTTAAAAATTAATTTTCAAAAAAATTAATTTAACCATGGTACATTCCTTTGTAATATCATGGGAACATTACTGTCAAGATTACAGTTGTCTATGAATGACATGTTAAAAACTTTAGGCGACGATTTTGGGTTGTGACCCACTTTTAAGATATATCCAATGTTAAAAAATAAACTCATTTAAAGGATACAAATAAACAATTCGATTATTTATTGCAACGGTTTAACTTTTGCCAAGTAATAAATTGTTCCTTCTAACATACTGCTACGACCAAGAAATAAATATTTAGTAGTAAATACATAATCTCAGCCAAATAAATTTGTTGACCTAAAAAATATTTCCTTCATATTTGACATTTATTGCTTGTCTTCATTTTATATCTCCATTTCATGTGTGTCTTTATCTACTAACATTACTTATAAGCTCAGTTTGATTTAAAATCTAATAAAAAGAGTATGGTATACTGAAATAGCATTCAGGTGACAAGTTTTTTATATTCTTATAATTCGTTTTGATCGTAAATGACTTGTAAGGAACTAACAGCTATAAAATTTATCTCTTCGTCCTTTGCCACGTTTGAGTTCGTTATATACTGATGACTTCCTCCTCTTTAAACTTGTTTTTAATCTGTACACGAATTCTTAATGGTTAAACAATATTTATTCATTTTGCATATATGTTTATAGCTCTTTTTACTGAATTCTATATCCCGTATTTATTCAAATCCAAGTAGCCATCGATTCTAAGCCGCACCCCAAATTCTCAGCAAGTTTTTGCGAAAAATGAAAATTAGTGTAAAAGGGTTAATTAATATCCAATTTTACAAAATTAAAATAAATTTAAAATGAGAACTAACAAGAAGTGAATAATGAGTTATTTTACCAGTGTTATAAACTTTTACATGCATACGTGAACTTGTAATTGCTCTAATTGCACCATCCGACGAATTTTTTTCCCTTCGATTCTAAGCTGCACCCGATTTTCAGTAGCATTAACATTGGGGAAAAAGTGCGGCTTAGATTCGAAAAAAGCACACACACACATATATATATATATATATATTATATAAGAAAAGCTGCTCACTCATCCCGAGATATCTGGGACTGTTCAATTTGCTTACTTGAAATTTGGCAGGCATTTTTTTTTTTTTTTTTAGTAGAGATCCGACAAAAGCGGGTTTTGTGGAAATCGACTCCCAAGAAGATTGGGCAGGGGTGTTATGGAGGCGTTATAGATGAGCAATTCTCGTTTTTGGACTATTAGACGTACAGACTTGAAACTTGGCATGTATGTTTCTTTTGTTGAGGAGAAATCTGCTAAGAATGGGTCTTAAGGAAATGGACTTCCGAGAGAAGGGGAGTAAAAATATTCATACTTTTGCTTCAGGAATCCAAGCCCTGTCCATTTTACATCAAGAGGCGAGGTGTGTAAGAATATTTTTGAATACAGACGAGAGTTTAATAATAAGATTTAGTTTTTTCTATAACTTACTCAACTAAATTATTTTATTGCATGTAGTTAAACAATATCACGAAATACCTGCAAAACGGAGATAAAGGCTAGACTATATATATATAAACATACATACATGTTTATGAGAAATCTTTTATATAATTTGTAGAACGATCTATAAATAATGAGTGTTGTATTTACGTTAAGCTACAAAAACATTTCCTTCAAAGAACCACTTGCAGATATTATTATTTTATATCCATTTTTGTCACTGAATAGTAATATAATTACTTTTCATTTTAGTAACTATACTATTAAATTACATTACTAATAACTAAACAATATCGCTTAATTATAGATATAAAGCTATCAAATGGGTGCGAGCTTATGTCTCGTGTAAATTAAGTTGATTAATAATCTATTATTATTATATCGTGATAACCTTAAACTGACTTCATTTTAATAATTTTAATTGACTCACTTAACATGCAATAGAAAAGACTATACGGTGTCACAAATCTTAATTTATCTTTGTGTGTGTTTTAACTATCATACTGATCACTAGTTACACCACTTTACAAAAACGTGTAAGGAGTATGGAATTCGCATCTTTTTTAGTTTTACTGTTTATTTATAATTTTTGCAGACACTTGTCATTGAGTAAGTTTGACAACTTTTTTTTTTCCACATTCTAAAAGTTTTTTTTTTGAGTGTGAAGGATTTATCTGAAGAGTATTAACATATAACTGTTACCGAAAATAAGTACAATTAAAATAAACAGCGATTAGCATAACATTCTCTTAGTTTGTATTAAAAATCCAAGTTGAACTGGAATATATCAAACATCTGATAATGCGCTGCGTGAGAGTGAAAATGCAGCCCCAAGAAAGAAAGATTAGAACAAGTAATATAAAAAAAAATTAAAGTCAATTCCTACTTAGATCAACAAAGAAAAACTTTATTTTAGCTACTTTTTATTAAATAATTACAATTAATATAAATATGCATATACATATGGCAGAATCACAACATTAAGTGGTAATTAATTTTTATTCATTATCATTAAAGTATCGTATTGTCATTCAAAACAAAATCGTGTATATAAAATTTCAGTTCAACTGAATGCTTTAAAACGTGAGAAAAAAACCTTTTCACACACAAGTTTTGACACAAGTCGCCAAAAGGGTCGCTACGTCGCCAACGTGGCTCTATTTGTAATTATTTAAATAATTAATTTTAATCAATTAATTTTTATTAATTATAATTAAATTATTGTATTGTAATCCAAAATAATCCTGTATGTAAAATTTCAGCTCAATTGAGCGCTTTAAAATGTATTTTATTAACGATTGAAAATTCCACCAAGATAAATAAATAAATAAACACATAAATAAATAAATAAATATATTGAGAGTGGGAGTTAATAGTAGGAATTGAAAAAGATACAAATCGCAGAGTAGAAGCAGATCCTTGAGAGAGTCATGTAAAACAG
>BMAV01020640.1:194701-218343 GCA_019973955.1 Trichonephila inaurata madagascariensis | reverse complement strand
ATATAAACAATCAACATCCTCCCCCTCAGCGGGCCGCGGTAAAATTAACAAACGTTGACCGGTCCGCGGCGATAAAAAGGTTGGGGAACACTGATGTAAAAGATCGGGAATCCGTAACGGTCTCGCCCGGAAAATTTCGCAAGTACCCGACTCCTTAATATAATAGATGACACAGCAATAGCTCTTAAAGACGGCTTCTTCTTTTTTAATACTAAGTATTTCCACTCAATGTAATTCTCGTCAGTCCTAAGTTTAATTTTCTTTAGCATAATCGAATCATCACATCAACAAAATTTATCTTATCCAGTCTTATTTATGTACCTATCACATATGTATTATCTGCATGGACTATATGTTGAGTGAGTGTTTCATTAACGTCGTAGTATAAAGCAACCCGAGAGTTATTGGAGGAATGTCCAAAGGAACTGAGCTCACCCGAAAAGGGTTTAGAGCTACAAACCGATCCCTCGGGAAACAACCATCCCCACGTCCAATCTTTATTGAGGGAAAAAAAAAAGTTTTCATTTTATAAACAGTAGAAGACAGTAAAATAAAATACAAATTTAAAGGTAACTGCGACGGACCACGTAATTTTGAACCATGATCAAGTGACAAGAACGACACCTAAACTGGCACCTCTCCTTTTAACTTTCACACCCCGCCAACCAAATAGTATTGAGCGTCCACAGGTTTAACGTGCATCAATTCCTCTACACAACGGTTCTTCAGTGGTACTACGCTCGAACTCATGACACGCGGGCCAAGAATCCTTGACCATAACCAACAGGCTACCGTGGCTACTAGGAAAAGTCATATTACACCATCAAAAAGTTTCTCCAATCGTGTTTTATATACGTAACACATATGTATTACTTGCGTGAATTATATTTTAAGTGTAGACACATATGTTATTTTAATCCATGTATCCCTTGTATGTATCACATGCGTTACTTGTACTACCATTATTTTTCTTACCTAGCACGCATTTAAAAACGTTTATGTAATCAATATAAGACGGATATAACAAAGGATACTAATTAATGATAATATAATATCAAAAGTAAGAAATGTGCATAGCAATTGGTTATTTAAAAAATTAAGATTAGAGATAGTACAATGTTATATATTTTTTTGTTGAAACCCATTAATAGAGCTTGCTACTTGCATTTCTCTTTCCCTGTTATGTAACAATGATAAATGTAACACAAATGAATGCAAAACATTCATTTATTAATGATTTTTCTGCCGTTTAAATTTCTTTGTATATCTTATCTTTTTAACAAATATTCCAAGAACAAATTTCACAAACTGAATAAGCATAATAGAAACAATTATTTAATTATGAGCATTATAAAAGGTAGTTGACTTTTCTTTCTTTTTTTAACAGAAAGTTCAATACATGTGCTAAATATGACGAATCGTTGCCTAGCATGCTTAGAAACATAAGTCATCGAAATTCTACAAAAATAATAATTCTTTCTCAACTTTCTTTAGCTCCTAAAAATGTAGAATTCTATGAATTTTAAGTCACACCCGTTAGAAAAGATTTTTAACAAGACTTGTAACACTTGTGTCAATCCATCAAAGAAAAGGGGATATAAAGAACAAAACTGAAAAGAACAATTTCCCTTTTTTACCGCCCTTCCGGCTTTTCTCTGGAGTTTTCAAACCATTCTTCCGCTTGGCTCTCGAACTGTAATTTTTATTAAAAATAGGAATTTCCTAGTACTGTTTCGCAGATAACATCCTAACAAAAACGCGAAAGTTCAATAACCCAAGATTATTATGCAGTTTTGGCAACGCGATCTATTCGTTTTCCACGAAATTACCTGCTACGAAGTGGACATTAGGGAGATGAGTAGAAATGTTATCGTCTGCTCACAATTTATTACTCACTTCTACTTTAACGATTTTTCGAATTCTCTCTCACACTCTCTCTTTTTTTAATGAAAGTTGCACCCAAAGCGGAAAAAAAATCGTTTGACGGATTTTATTAAACTCCAAAACAATTTTTTTTTGGTCCTTTAATGGAATTGTTACAATGTACAATTTGTCGTTATAATTTGGAAAGGATTTTGACCTTAAATTTCTCATAACAACAGTGAAAATGCCAGTAGAATAAAAAGAAAGAAATGTGTTTTTAGGAGTTGAGACGACGAGAATGCAAATCTATTCTTAAATGAGAGTTTAGTATTTATGTGTATTGCGCTATAATTTACAATTATACTTCAAAAACTATTCTTAAAAAAGTATTAACATTTTTCTTTTCAGAGAAAAATATTTTCGAAGAGTTTATAACAAATATTATATTTTTTATAATTTTCTTTTTTTCATAAATAAAATTTCAGGGATTTTAGATGGAAATTGAAGTTAATGAAGAAATCGAATGATATTAAACAAATTGAGTCTTAAAAATATTTAAAATCATTGGACACGTATAATAAGGGTGGATTGTGGTTATATGGAGAAAAAGAAATTATTATGAATCGGAACCTACCTATGCTGAAAAGATATTTTATGACAGGGAGGGGTATTAAGTCGATCGCGATCAACCGGTGGACCACCAAGACATTTTAAAGTAACCACTTTTACTAAGACCTAAGACGCACATAATTAAAGAAACATATTTATTTAACACCGACACCAGCCAGACTAGAGAATCGGCTTTTCACAATCGATTCGTATTTACTTTAGCAAATGTTTCGATAAATGTGTAGAGACACATGTACCTTAAATGGAAGCACTCGATGATGCTTAACGTGGTCACTACAGCTGCAGGGGAAAAAAGCGATCACTGCGATACCAGCTGTATAAATGAATTTTTCCCGACATGCCAACCGAAGGGGAGAATAAATGTTGATGATCAGCTCTTCCCGCGATAGCATGGGATTGGCTATTGAGTCAGGATCCATGCTTCCACGGAATTGGGTTCACGTGTTGATGTCATACCCCACGATGGCGAAGGACACGGCAGCGAACAAATTAAGTGCATACGTTGGTTTCAGATTCATCAGTTGATGTGTGTGTTCTTTGAGGGCTACATTGAATACGTCCACGCTCCACTGTTTAGTAGTAACCTGTCATATTTTAAAAGAAGGGAACAATGTCGGAAACAAGGGTTCAGAAAAGAAAGCATGCAGTTTTAACACAGGATGGCCACATCTACGCCTCTGGGTGGACCGTAAAACCTTAAAAACATTAGAAGTAGCCCGTGGCCCGAAAAAATCCTCTTACCCCTGTTCTATGGTATGGAGATCATGAGAAAAATAATTAAAAAAAATAGCTTAAAAGTTTAATAAGTGGTTGAATTTTTCGAAAAAAAAAAATATAATGGAAACATTTGTTAAATGATTAACTTACAAAATAAGATTGTTTTTCTACAATATAAATAAACAAAAATGATTATTATTATTAAATAAGTACTGAGTAGTGAGAAGTACAATGTACATTACAAAATTTCATATCCCCAGCTCTCACTTTTCACACCGTCCAATCAAGCCGATCCAAGTTTTTTTTTCCTTCTTCCGCTTTGCCGTGCTCTCACTGGCGTAGCTAGTCGTGAGTAGGTCCTGTATCAAAATTTCTTAGATGCCCTTTTTGGCGGGGTTCTGTCCCATGTTACGATTATTTTGCTTATATATGTTGGAGCCCCTATAGTTTGAAGGCCCCGTATCATTGATACGCTGGTAGCTACGCCCCTGCGTGCACTGCAATTTCGGCAGTAGATGCTTTAAAAATGTAATGCTAAAAAGTTGTTAAATTTACTTGATGTTTTATTCTTGTAAATATTTAGTAGGTGTCCTCCCAAAGTAATAAATGGTAAAAAAATAATAAAATACCTGTTTTTTTTCAATAAAAATTACTTAGACTTTTTAACGTATTAAATTATATTTTAAAAAAACCGAAAAACACTCTTTTATAGTTGATCGAATTTTAGTCCCCAAATCTGGAAATGGGATCTAAAATTAGACGCCAAATCTGAAAATGCAAAATCGTTAATCCTGATGATTCTGATCAAGACAATGGAACGAAATTATTAAATTATTGTATTGTCATTGATCCTTGACGAGTCAGAAAAATTTCGAATTAAACTGACCTTTTATAAAGTGGGTAAAAATTGGTTCAAAGTTTCCGTTACATACAAGTGAAGCTAGTAAAAGCGTGTTAAAAAGCTTAAATATCCAAACTTCACTCCCCTTGTGGCAGTCCGTAACATAAAAATTATTTTTTATTTTATTTTTCCCCCCTTTATCTTTATACCAAATAACACCTTTTTAGCATAGGTAGGTTTTAAAATTCTGGAAAATTTTTCTATCCATCCTAATGTATAACAGTATTACAACATCAAAATGTTTTGTAATACATAAATACATTCATTAATATATACGCAGATTGACAGTTTTAAATTTGTTATAGCACTTGAATAATATTCGCAAAAAGTTTTACACAATTCATTTTGAATCTGTAATACATTTATAATTATTTTAATTACTTCGAATTTTTTAAATTCTTGTACAGAGAAAAAAAAATAGACTGAAAACAATCAATGTCAATAGATTACTTTAAATCCTGTGTTTATGTGATTAAAAGTTTTATTTTCCGAAAGATAAAATTCTCTGTGATAACATCACAAATAGGATTACGGAAGATTACTTTGTCATGCTCTCTAAACTTCATTAAAAAATTATGCTGTTTTCAGATCACATAGAATATTTGAAAAATACTGTTTCTAAAAAATACCAAATTCTGTATTTATTATGCAAAGCAAAAGAGAAGCCGAACAAGTTTTACGGTTTTTAATTACAAAATTTAACTGAGTTTATGGTTAAAATGATAAATATCACAACAATAAATTTGACTGCCATCAATAAATCGATTTTACTTTTTTCCCTTTCTTTTCCCTCCTCCTTTTTTTTTTAAAAAAAAAATTCTTTGAAAAAATGTTTATCAATTTAATTATAAAGCAGTTTAGTTTATGTAAGCGTTTTCTCCTTTTTTTTTATTACGTTACCATGGTGACACAATCGGCAAAATTAAAATTGGTTCGCGGAATTGAAATGGCAATAGTCTAGAAACATTTTTAATATGCATTTTCTTGTTCAACTTGGTCTATAAAATATATTTAATATTTAAATAGAAAGCGTTAATTTTCAATAGATATTTTTTCACATTAACCTTTTTAGTAATGTGGAAAAAGTAATTGGATAAATAGTGCGATAACTCGCCCTATTTAACAGCCTACTCTATGGCTATCGACCCGGCACTTAAAACTCGAGGAGGTTGCTATATACAAAAAAGGAGCTATACAGTTGATTTAGATTTGAATAAAAATTAAAATATGTAATATCTAACAAAATGAAACACGTTCTTTGAAATTATTTTTACAATATCCTATTAACTTGGGAAAATATTTTCTTATTCGTACTAATATCGTCTGCTTTGGTTAAATAATTTATATTTTGATTTTTCTTACAGTTTATTTTATTTATTTGATATTTAATCGTTTGGTATCATAAGTTTTGTTGCAAAAGTTGTGATCCTTTTTTTTATGAATCTCGACGAAGAATTCTGCAGTTGATTGTTAGAATTCGAATTGATATGTATGTGTTTTTGAGACGTAATATTTGCTATTGCTATTGCTTTTACTAATTCTTTTAGATTTTAGATTGTAAAATTTTTATTGAATATTATAACGTGTAAATATGTGTCCTTGTGTTTCCTACGTCCTAGATTTAATTAAAAATTTATTCCATATCAAATTGAGTATTGCACCATATTTTGAACCCTGAACCACCGAAACAAAAACGACAAATCGGTAAGTAAATTACACTCTTGAATAAAATTTTAACCATGATAAAAAAAAAGACTGTGTGATCATAATAATTTTATATGAAGAAAATTTTTTTCCCTCTTTATTTAAAACTTTATTCTCTGTGTTCGAAATATAATTCCATATTTTATGCATTATTTTATATATTATTCTGTGCATTCTATTATTACTTTTTTTTAAAAAAATTTATTGTTATAAGTATTATCATTTTCAGTACAAACTAAATAATTTAAACTATTATTTTCTTTCTGCTTTAAAGAAAGATCTCGTAATCTGCCTTTTTGGGCACACTAGCCACTTGTTTTGTTCCAAGAATTTTGCATTCTTATTTTTTTATAAATTATTCAATTCAATAATCAATCAAAATTCCCTATCTTATTTTTATTAGCAGAGTTCACATTTTTTTTAACCTACCCTTTTACAATGAGAAAGAATTAGAATAATACTACATTCGATTATAGTGCACAAATTAACTTTAATCGAAACAGAAATTGCCACTTAAAAGTTGTTCTGTTAAAAGGTCAATCGATTTTTGTGGCTAATATACGATGTTTCTGTACTCGGGTATAGATTGTCTGAAGTTCACGAGGTAAAGGAAACGTTGATTGCTGGCTGTGAAGTGAAGGTGTACTTAGCTATCAACTTCTAGAGATAATTGGCAGTTGTTCCTTAATGGACCGTATGTGGGTCTCACTTTTAATTAAGCCCAAAGAAAAAAATTACCCGAGGTTTTATTGTTCTTCTTTAGTTCTTAACAGCAGTATCCGTAAATAAGCTTACAAAACCTTTTGAAAGAACACGATGCCCTTAATAGCTTCAAAAGTATATAACGTCAAGGTTAATGTCAATGGTTTCGAATCTCTTCCAAGGGAAAGAATTGATGTTTCTAGTTTAGTCTTATTTTGTGAAAGAAAATTTTTTTAGGCCTGTTTTAATAACATAAACCTTTAAAGATATTGTCAACGTAATTTAATTTCTTCATAATTTTAAAATTCTACGTTTGATTCTAGATTTTAAGTATAAAATTTGATTTTATTAAGGACGGCAATATAATTAAATGTATTTTTAACTTAAAATAAATATATATTAAAATATAAATATATTAAACAAAAAAAATGTTGATCTTATTCGAAAATATTAGCTATAACAAAAGAATGTGTAAAATATTCTTATTTAAATGGATTTTTATTTATAATTGGCTGAAAAATTTGTAATACATCGTCACATTTAACTACTTTGGCACGTTCATGCAAATCCTCAACATCATCATAAATGTAAATTTGTCCAAGCTGTAGTTTTGTTCCATTCTATTGCAAATATGTAGTTGCTTTTATTAATTATACCTTATGTATAAAATTTATAACAACATTATGAGAAACATTTTTTTTTTATTTTGAGAGATAAATTTTTCTTTGGAAAAACACAAAAAACATATCGTTTCTCGATTTACGAGGTTGATAACCTCAAGAACATCTCTGTGTGTTGAAAATTTATTATTATAAGAATACATACTATTTGCTACAGATTATTATTACACATTACATACTACATGTAAAATACAATAATCATATTGTACATAATTGAAAGACATCTGCTCGAACAATTTCCAAAAATAACTACTAAGAACAGTGGGCAAAAACAATTCCTTTGAGTGAAATTATATTTTTAATTATGAATGTTCGTCTCTTTGATATACATTGTTCATATATGCTTTGATTTGATATTTCTCCAGAATAATTTTTGTCAATTGTTTTAATCATGCATTCTCGTGACTGCTATAATAGACTTCATTTCACATGGAAGTAATTTCTTTTGACTCGCGATCGCGTGATTTCGATTCTCCGCTAAGAACTTTTACTTTCAAGAACGAAATCTGTGAGACATTTTTCCACTTTCAAGAGCACGACATCTGATTTTGTCGCACGAATACGACATTTGAAATATTTGACAAAGCTTATTGTTTGTGGGATATAAAAATCGTATGTTGTGTGAAGGCAAATAAATGTCATTCGTGTTCTTTATGAGCGAACTTTTGTTACATAAACTAAATTATGCATATTTCGTTTTAAATGTGTCCTTTTCTAATACAAAAATCATTTACTTTTGTGTGGTTGTGAGGTTTTGTTGATTTTGTCAGAAAATATTTATAATATAGGTTTTTTTTAACTTCTGGATGAACAATTTTTTCTTTTAAAAATTTGTATTTATAACTAGCCGTAACCCATTTGCTTCACTGGGTATTTCATGATAATTTATATATTTTAGGTTATGTATATGCATAATATACGTAATATATATATTTAAGTTATTGATATCTGAGTCTTAGTATTAAGCTTTCGATTGTATTCAAAAGCATTTTTATAGCCATTTCCTCCTGATTCCAAAAGAAGAAGACGGATTTCTGAAACGAAATATATTTATTTTTGCATCTCCCTTAAACCTAGCCTTTGGGAGTCGATTTGGGCAAAACCCCATTCTTAACGAATTTCCTTTCCACAAAAGAAACATGTTTGCAACATTTCAAGTTTGTTGATCGAAAGGTTGCAAAAATGGAACTTTTTGTCTGAAACTCTCTTTGAAGACGATTTCCGCAATGTCCGTTCACAACAGATTTTTTCTCAACCAAAGAAACATACTTGCCAAACTTCGTTTTTTGGTTTAGTAGTTTGAAAACGGGAATTTTTTTTATATATATAATGTCCCTTAAATGTCGATTTGCGCAAACCCCGTTCATAACTGATACCAAATCAAAAGATGTCACCAAATGCAGTAATCGTACCCTAAACGGAAAGAGGGTTTTTCCAAGGCTGCATATCACATTTGGCGACTTGATTCATTCTCAAATAAACTCTTCTTTAAGCAAAGGAAGGAATTTAGAAATAAATTTGAAAGTTTTTATTGGCAGAAACACACTTATGGCTCCTTTGAAGCATCAGCAAAGCTCCCTGTAAAGTTTAGGAACTATGTGATCAACGGTGAGGATTTGCATAAGTCCTAAACAAATGTATACAAACATTTTCATTCATATACAAGATGCAGAGATTTCGAAAAACAACCCTTTATTAAATTCATATAGATCTCATTGCACTTTGTATTCGTTTTGGGTGATACTTTTTTCTGTATGCGTCGTTGAAATTTAATTTGTTTCACAAGTATTTCTGTTAGCAAAGAACGAGAATGCTTATGACAGTTATTGTTGATAGACGTATTAAAAATGGGAAATTCGCAACATGTGACTCTCTCGAGCTATCATTTATTTAAAAGTTTCACGATAAGTGTTAAGTTTTAATAAAGTCTTGAATAATTAACAAAATTTGTAAGTGAAAATTTTGTGAAAGGAAAGTGATAGAATGCCCACTAAAATACTTGTTAAAATTTATTAAAAAATGCGAACTTCACTTTTTCAAAATCAGAACTAAATATTATACTCATTGAACATTGAACATATTATACTCATTACATACATTGAACTCAGATACTTTTTAAAATATTTCGTTATAATAGCATATAAATAAAAAAACCCCAACGAAACACATGAAATATATTTCCTAATTCGAAGTGCCCGTGTTGTTCAGTTCTCAACAGACATAACAAAGTTACCTTTCGTCATTTTATTAACAAATCAAACCAGGTAACATACAAAATAACTACTTGAACAACAACATAAAATTAGATTATAACGTTACTTACAGTAATCGATTGAATAAAAATAATTCGAAACAAAAAAATTATCGTTGCCACAGTGTCAAACGAAATATATAATTTATTACTTCTTTTTTTCTTCTTGAATTACCCCATCGGACAGGAAAGATGTACTTATAATTCCCTTTCATAAAGATTACCAAGAACCTGTAGCACGAGTTGCCAAAGCATGCATACTAAATGATTATAAAATTGTTTTAGCAAAGCATGCTAGAAATTGCTTTGAGCTACAGACGCGGTAACTCAATTAGTTATCCAATCGGTTTTGGACTGATTCTCTTTGCTAAAGATGAACATTTGGAACGAATGATGACGATTTCTGCTTGTTTATGTCTCAAATGGTATGATATAATAGCTAGCTAGGAATACAGTATAGAAAATGAAATGCAAAGTCAAATGTTCTCTCGTCTATTTTCAATGATGTAAAATCACGAGATGCATTGCATATAAACTAGTACGTAACTGTAGATTGACTTTAAGCCCAAATTAATCAAATTCATTTTCATTTCTCTACTGTTTTCTTCCTATCATTGCTGATGAACAAAGTGCTGAACATCTTATTCTTTTTTTGTTCAAAATTTAAGAAAGAAAATGCCTATATATATATATATATATATATCAGTTAAACTAAGTAGAAGCTTCGTTCACATTATTTTATGAGTTCATTGATTTCATTTTATAAATTTTTCATTTCTCTGTTTTTGAAACTGCATTGCATTGGTTTTGTAACGCAATTGTTTTATTTTGTATTGTACTTTTTATCTTTGTAACTTATTTGTTTTTGTTATTTCATTATTTGGTAACTTTATTTTATTTACTTTTTATTCTATTTAGCTTATTTTGTCTGTTTTCTTTTATATGCCCCATGTGATACTTGTGGTTCATGGGAATTATTTTATTTGACTTCAATAATAAAAAAAAATATCTTACGTAAACATATTTTCAATAAAACGTTTACTTAATTGATTGATTTGAGATTTTTGTTAAGAAATTATTAATATTAGTTTTATGTTTTAAAGAACGAAAACAATTGAGAGAATTTTTTTTGGGAGATAATTACGAAAGGGTTAATGTACTAACTATTTACAAGAGTCCGGTTCTAGATCTCAATTGACACTACAAAAGATTACCATTTGAGGTTGTCTTCGCCAAACGCACGACAGCCTGAACTAAACACGAAGAACATTTCAGACAGAAAAATATCTCTATTTTTATGAAAATTTACAAAATTGTTAATTATACATCTCTCTGTTTATAATGCAGAGTTTTTAAAATTTTAGTACAATCCATGAATAGTTTATTTTTTAATGTAACACATAAAGGCTCATTTAGCTTTGTGATATTGAAAAAAAAATGCGAAGCACATTTTATACCAGAAAAAAATGAAACAACTCGGATAAAAACGAGTAGCACGATATTTTGCTCTCCCTAGTATATCAAAGCCCGAATACAATATTAATGTTGGATATGAAAAATATTCCAAATTTTGGGCCTATTTCTTAACATTACACGAAGACAGCATTGAAGAAACTGTGACACGGAAAGCGAAGAGTATTGCACATAACAATGCATTCTTTTCAAGTATCATTGTATCTAAAATAATGTGCTCTTCGAAAACTGACGAATGAAAACATGTTCAATAATTAATTAAATCAAATGATATTACATAAGAAATTTGGTTTAAAATCAAAAAAATTTCTGTGTATGTGTGACGAAAAGATCTTCCTCTCCCTTTCCTTCCTGTATCTATCAAATGATTCAACATGTATCTCGATAGGATAACGTACATTGTGTTGTATTACATGTTTTTTTTAGATTTGCTTTCTTAAAAAACCAAAGAGAAATAGAATGGTTGCTTAGGGACATATGAATACATGTCTTGTGTACAGTCTGTATGTAGCTAAGGTATTGATTTGTTATTTTACAATGAAAAATTATAATTTGGAGAATAGAATAACTCTGAGGCTCTCTCTGAGTGTTTAACTGAAGATCAAGTGAAAAAAAGTGTCATTGATAAACTATGAAGCTGTAAGGCAACTCTTTTGGTACAATGAAAACAAAAACCAAGGATATTTGAAAGCTTTCTAAATTCTCCCTGAGACAATTAATTACTACAGAGTTGAAGAACAAACTCAATATAAAAGGTCTCAATATATATAAATGACTCAAAAGTATCAATCTCAGTTTCTTAGTAATTACACAATTTTTATTTCTAAGCAAACGATTTTTAATGCTGCAAAATCAAGTGATATAAATATTCGATAAGTCCTTTCAAATAATGTATTGATTTTTCTTTTATTAATATGTAGTTAGAGTTATCACACATTAGGTTATATTTGACGAGCTTAAATTACGAGGAGTTAGTACACTATTCTTAAGGTTCTGCGCCAGAGGAATTTAAGGATCAGCTATATGATTTTAATGAACACCCTCCACAGTTATTCATTAATCTACTAATCAAATGGATTAAAAAAGTAAAAATATAAGATGCATGTTCAATTTCTAGGATATCTAGAAACATATTCATAAAATTTGTAATTATTTACTAGATATTTCAAAACTGGTTTTAGAGAAACTTGTTAACCGAAAAACCGACCCACATTTCAAAATCAAAAACCCTGATTTATGAATTTTAAGAAAGTAACAACTAGTGTTTTACAACTGATGTAAACAACTAGTGTTTTACAACTTATCAGAATAAAAAAATTTCATTGCTATACAACATTGTTAATTATTGCTTTTCTCCAAGAAATTCTGATTCAAAAATTAATTTGCTTGTACAATCGATTTTTTTTTCAGTTCTTAATAAACATATTTATTCGAAAATAAACTTTTGAGTTCCCAAATCATTTCGTATGATGTTATTTTTCTTTTACTGTAACTGTGTGTTTTGAAGTATCTTTTGTAAACAGAGTAAGATTCTGTTTAAGTGTTATTTAGGCTCTTGTTGCTACTAAATTAAGATCTCTGGTATACTATAATAACCTAAGGAATTTAATTTTTTTTTAAAAATTTTCTTTTAGTAACAGAATTTTTAAAATAGTTTGAATTTTTACTCAGTCTGCTATTGATTATCAATTTTAAAAAATCTATCAATTTCTTGTTTTTTTTTCTACTTTTAATGAAACGGAATTTGATATCATTTTCCCGGTTTCAGTAAAAATGAAAATCAAAGAAGTGACTTAGAAATTTTACTAAATTACTGCAAAATATTATAACACACTATTTTAAAATATTTTAATAAGTTTTCATTTTTCAGTTTTTCATTTATCTGTGGTTTTAAAAACTGGGAACTCTCTTCCCTGTTCGTTTTTTCTCTAGATCCCGTGTTTTTCTTATCATTTCAGGTTTTACTATAAAAATTTGGGAAAAAATTTAGGAGATTTTTTAATGAAGTGATTAATGTATATATTGGCTTATATTTTTCTTTACATTTGCACTATTTTATAGTATTTTTGGATTTATATCGAGAATCTTTATTTTATTTTCAGCACCTAAATAGACGCATTTCGTTAAAAATGTTTGAAACTATGATTCATTGATTGACTTTAATTATCATTCCCTAATCAGGGACAATAAATACATTATTCCAAAAGTCATTTCAGCATAACTTAGTAAATACAAATTGGAAAATGTTTTCAACTTTTTAGACATTGGTGATCATGGAATATTCTCATGTCTCATGTTTGGCTGAGATTTTGTTTTGTTTGTGGAAAGTTAGACAAACCTTAATGATCCCTCTTAAGTTCTTTTATATAAAGACATTGCTTATATAATCCCACCATCAACTTCACACTCAAATCATTATTTCTCAACAAGAATATATAATTATATCGAAATTCTCATCTCAACTTTTGGACTCACATCAGACATCGGTTGGAGGAGAGGTTTAACCTCTAATTCTCTACCAACAAATGATAAAAATCAAATTGATATTAAATAAATGCCAACATACACACACTCGCAGAAAACATGAGTATGTTTTTTAGCAATTTCTTTTTCACATGTAGCAATTTTTATCGAAAATTCTAGATGCAGTCGTAAAAAGTAGGATTATAGAACATGTACATGGATTGAAAGAATTTTTTTCAAAGTTTTGGAACTTATCTGTGGGAAAGAGATGTTCTATGGAATATAGAAGAAAGGAAAAGTAAATTAAAAATAATTAATTTTTATGTTTAGTACTGCTACAAGAGGAAGGAAGTTTAGGTATTTGAGCTTTTTTATGGTAAAATATCAGAATAATTTTTATTGAAGAAAAACAGGTATTTTTGTACTTTTTAACATTTATTGCGATGTGAGGACATCTACTAAATAATTACCAGAAAAAAAAACACCAGCTACATTTTCAACAGCTTCTTTAGTATATTAAATTTAATAAAAAAAAACGTACTGTCGAAATTATAGTGCACTATAAAGCAGAAGACGGAAAGCAGTTTGGATCGGACTGATTCGACAGTGTGAGGAGTGACAGCTGGGGTATGAAATATTGCAATGTACATTGTACTTTTGACTACTCAGCTCTCACTTACTGTAAAACCCGGCGTATAACGCGTACCGCCGTATACAGCGCATCTATTCTTTCAAGTTGTAATTTTTAATTTTTATGTATATTCGCCGTATAACGCACATCCCATCTTTTACAAAAGGTGTAATGTACGTAAGCAATGCTCTTCTGTTTTGAAGTCATTTACTCGAGGTATTATTCCAAGCTTTAGAAAAAAAAATAGTATACATCTAGAACTAAAACCCTTTTAAGTTCATAAGGAATTTCCCTTTTTTAAAAGAAATAGTATTTCTATCTTTGTGGAATTCTAGTTTTTGTCTCTATACTCATTTTTTTTAAAGTTCTCCTTTTTATACCCTGTGTATAACGCGCACCCGTAAATTTCGATCTTATTTTTTGTGTTAAAAGTGTACGTTATATACCAGATTTTACGGTATCAATAACCATCTTTTTTAGTTATTTATATTGTAAAAATTAATTTTGTTTGGAGTCTAAAATCTTCTAACCAAAAAAAATTAAGTCTTTTTCAATTTTTTTCGAAAACTCATCCCCTTTTCGGATACTTAAGTTTGAAATCATTATTTTTCTCTTAATCTCTTCACCATAGAACATCTTTTGCGCATATATATGGATTCCAATCAGGGGCGTAGTTAAGGCCATATCAATGATACGGGGTCCCCAAACTACAGGGGCTCCAACATATGTAAGAAAACATTGAAAACTGATATCAATAGTTCCATTAACAGAACCCCCAAGAAATTTTGATACAGGGCTCCCTCAGGGTGCCAGTGGTTGCGATTAATAATATTTCCCCCCTCCATATAATCGCAATCCACCCTAATGAACACCCTACACGCATTTCAAAAATCAGCCTTAAAAACAGTACCATCCTCATCACAATTACACAGCATTTATTTTTTGTAACAAAACAGAGCAACATCGTGACTTTGGACCAATAGATAGAAGGTAAATAAATCCTCAATATACCAACAGATAAAATTCACTACTCTTTGTCCGCTTCCCAGATACTACACAAAAGAAAAAAATGTCGCAGTATCTTATCCGATCGACATCTGCACCAATTTAAGAACCGCAGTGTAGAAAGGGGTGCGATTCTCACTGTTTTGGTGGACGTAATTGGCTTGACCTGGCGTCTTGACATACTTAAATCTCAGAATAACCAGTTCTGTGGCTGCGGTCACTACCGTTATTGATGGCCTAGAGAAGAGGAAGTATTTGCCGAGTCGGTTACTTCATTTTCGATATTGGTGTGAGTTGTAATAAGCTCGCTTCATTTTGGAAATGTTCCCATGGAACATTATTATGCAAGCTGGAGGCTGTTTTTTGCATAATCTGCAAATTTGTAGCAGTTCAAGTTCAACTATACGCGTACTCAATAGAGGATTTACCTGGGTGTAGGTAATAAATGAGGACAGTTTCTGATTAGTAAAAAGAAATGTCGATAATGGCACCAAAAGTACAAATTAATATTTATCCTTGATGGTGGTCGATGAGCTGTAACCAGGCCTTTCTCTCAGTGCTTATTAAAAATGTGGGTGGATATCGTACGTCATTGTCTATCGAGTAAAGTTTTATTTTTCGAGATGTATTTTTATTTTATTTCAATCTTCTCGCTTACGTAAGTGGAAATCAAATATAAATAATTTCAACTGTAGTTGAAATTAAGCTCGAGATTTATAGAGAACAATTTAATTTTTTAAGGTGACTGACTTCGTTAGGAACAGTGATTTTGTAAAAGCGTATAAACGAATTTTTTAATATTTAGTATCGCTTGAATTAAAATATATATATAAAAATTATTTTTAGAACATTATTGCATGAAAAATTTTTTTAAATGTAATTTTTGGCAAAAAAAAAAAAAAAAAAAGACATAGTTTCAAAACATTCTCCCTTCAAGAAAAATGCTTCTATGATAGTAATATTTGTACTAAATAAGCTATAGAACTTCTATATCGGGGATGAAATAAATTTTTTGTAGAATTCACATTATTTTCAGAGTTACAATCAATTGAAATAATAACTAGGTTTTTTTCTTGTGTGTGTTAACATTTCTCTACTACTTTGATTTAATTAAATAAGGTGAACACAAATCCCTTCTAAATTATTTATTACAATAATCTTAGTTCATCCCCGGTATAGAAGATCTTGCTATATATATATATGCAAAATGTTGTTATAAAAGAATTCTTCATAGAAGGGGGAGAATGTTTTGAAAATATGTCATTTCTTTTTCCTATTTTTTTTGCCAAAAAATTCCATTTAAATTATTTTTCTTGCTATAATATTCTTGAAACAATTTTATATGCATATTCTAATTTTATCAATTCTAAATATATATAAAAAAAAATTATCCATTTATACGCTTTTTCAAAACCACGGTTTCGAACGTAGTCTTAACACTAAACACACACACACAAAATTTATCTTTTACTTATATAATATATCAGAAGCTATAAATCTTATTTAACGTCTATAATTCAGATTGTTGGCATCACAGAAATACTTGATTTGATATACTACAACACTTTTCTGAGGTTATTACTTTAAAGCTGTTTTTGCTTATCTCGGGTCAAGACTTGAACTAGGAATTCATTTTCAGATAGAAAAAAATGTTTCAAAAATGAATGAGCCAGTGTGGTTTTAATATATGTGTATTCATCTAATAAACACACACACACACACAACGTCCTTAAAATTTTGAAATAGTTTTTAAGAAAAATACTTCATTTTTCCTTTAAGTAGGTAAACTTTAATATTCATTTAAAATTACAGTACAACAGATGAAATATAAAATGTATTTTTCTCTGTAAAAAATTAATCGATTTGAGCAGTATAATAAATTATACCATCCTTCATAAGATATGGAAGATAAAATGTAATATATTAGCGTTGAAGCAGTTTTTAATCTAAAAGTGTTGATTTCCAGCTCAGTTACTTAATGGAGGACTTGCTTTAACTTTTTTTTAAAGAAAAAAACTCCATAATAAGAATTTAATTCTGAATTTTAGATTACATTCCACACATATTAGCATTTCCTTTTAAAATCTTTTGTGACTAAGCTTACTAAATGGATCAAAGAAATATTTTAAAGTTTTTGTTTTATTATCGAATTAGGTTTTTTGTTTTATAATGATTAAATTACTGAAACAATTTATTTTTTTAATTCCAAACACTAAATTTTTATTATTAAATAAATCTATATATAGAAAACATACAATTTAAGAATTCTCATAAAAAACCAGTGTCTTTAAGAGATTGAGAAATATGGAGTTTAATTTTGAATATAAAATACATTTTTGTTTATAAACTCTTTATTTGTAAGAACTTATGTTTAAAATTTTTCTCCCAAGTTTCATATTTATTGGATAAATAGCAATATCTGACATTTAACTAATCTGTAGGAGAAAATAGAAGAGATGCTGACGATATAAAGTATTAACATATTTATCTTAGAATTTTCTAAAATAATCATTTAAAAAATAAAACTCGTTTTACAATCAGAAACGACAAAGATAATTATTTTTTAAAAGACTACCTTATTTTTATAATTTATGATTAAATGTGAAAGTATTTTTGAGAAGCATGAAATATTTATTCTGATCGTGAAAGAACGCGAATTTAGCAAATTAATCTTCAAAGCACGAAAAAACGTGCTTTCTCGATGCGGTAGATTCATTGCATAAATTAGCTGAATGAAAGCGAAATTAAAGATATACTGGATTTTCCCCCATGAAAAAGTGAGATCTATATAGAGAGTTTTTAATTTATAGATTTTAACTAGAATTGACTTAAAGATAATTTGTGTTTCCAATTGTTTTTGTTTTTTAATTATGCAAATTTTAGTTATGTTGTGGCTCATAAAATTTTTATTTGTATGATTATTTAAAAATTAGATTGCTAGTTTATCTTTACTATAGATGAGGTTCACCCTGAATTTTGAAGTTATTATATTAGAGAGAAAGGGTGAGAGATTGTGTGTTGCATTATACTAAAAAAGCCTGTTTTGAGATTCATGTTATTTTGGGCAATTTTCCTTATGATTTCTACCTGGATCAAATTTTTATAATTAAAGGTTAAGGATAAAATATGGGTTTATAAGTAAAGACTCTTAAAAAAGTTATAGATTTGATATTTATTTATTCAAGTAGAAAAAAAGCAAAATTATAAAAACATAAAAAATATTGAACTTTCATGCATTTTGATGTTTATGCAATGTAATAAATTATCAAAAGATAAAATTAAGAGATATACACTGATTATGAAATGCTAAAAATTAATAAGCTAAATTTTAAAAATCTCAATAATATACCTTCGAATGATATTTCCTTTAGAGTTTTAAGATGTCTTTGAGATTAGCTTTGTGGCCACTTAGTCGTCAAGGTGACGTACTCGTGGCTGGCCTATCATAAGTTTGAGCCAATACCGCTGATGACCTGCAGTGCAGAGGAGGCCACTGCACTTTAAGTCTGTCGAGGCTCAAACGTCCTTCCGTTGGTGTGGAAGTGGAAGGGGGTGCCAGCTCAGGTGTCATCCTCGTCATTTGACCATGGTTCAAATTTACGAGGCCCGTTGCCAATAGCAGCTTTTTAGAGTGACGTTAATATAACTCTTTCTATTGAAAAAACCTTAACAAATTTATGGATCGAATTACGTCAATGAACAAAAGAACAATACCGAATTAATTTATCATATTTAAAGCTATTTATTTACCGAGAAAAAATATAAATTGTTAGTTTGAGAAGGGATAGAGAATCAGACTCGCTGTTATAGGATTGGTTAGTTTTAGAAACGTCTGGAACATAACAGAAAAACCAAGTATTTAACATATATCAAGTAATTATCCAAAAAAAAGTGTAAATTATTAGGTCAAACTTTTTTTAATGTAAACACTTTAAAAATACAGAGATGACTTCTTTACTATTTTTTTCGTTTAAGTATATACATGTTATATGAGAAAAAGATCAACTAAATCTTTAGAGAATTATCATATCAATAAATATATATATATATATATTCAGTAAAATATGTTATTACAAAACTTCTCTTTATTATTTTTAAATTTGACATGCTTACTTCCCCTTAATGCTAATCAGCAAATTTTTACACGTCAGTCTTAAGAATGCATTTATTGTTTTATGTGGCACTACTCAAAACGCGTTGCTTAATAAGAAAGACAAAGAGATAAATAAAACAGCTAATTCTATTTAGGTAAGGTTACCTTGTATTTATGTCATACCGATTATTTCACTCAGACAGATTGTTAACTGTGATTTTGTTCTAAGCTGTACTGAAAATAAAACACAAATTATTTTTGGAACGTTTAAAAGAAAAAAAAAATACCTATAATAAAAGGACGAACTCATCAATTTCTAAAAAAGACCCATAACTTTTAGTATTAAGGACCACTTCCAGCTCTTCTATTATCAATTTATCACTGTTGGTATTTTTATTTAGG
Source organism: Trichonephila inaurata madagascariensis (assembly GCA_019973955.1). NCBI lineage: Eukaryota > Metazoa > Arthropoda > Arachnida > Araneae > Nephilidae > Trichonephila > Trichonephila inaurata. The sequence continues at coordinate 198,828 of BMAV01020640.1, read as the reverse complement.
TAAGCACACACACATATATATGACAGGCTTCGAGCCTGCATGGAAAGAATACCAATCATCTTTAAATAATTTAAACTTTATTGCAGCATGTTAAAACTTTTCCATTATGGCCGCCCATTGGCGCCTAACTCATTAGAACAAAGAACATTGATACAGAGAGGTAACAATATAATAAGAAACAATAGTAAGACAACAATAGGAAGGGAACAATAATAGTAAGAAAATAGTTTTTGTGTAGAGATCATATAACATATCTGGTAGTGTTACCGTGCTGCACTAACTGGTGTTCTAACATTTGAAGTGTACAACTGGCTCCCAGAAATAGTCATTCCGTTCCTTATTTAATTCTATTAAGTTTCAAATTGTTGTAATCTATATAATAAATATTAATTAATACACGTGCTAGCTTTTATGAAGACAGGCAGCACAAGAAACTCACGGAAGCCGCATACGTTCCCCACCTATGGTATATAATATAAGCACAGAGTCCTTAGATTTAAGTATAATTCAAGATCAAGAAGAAAGCTTTGCGGAAGATTTATGAGGCAATATTTTTAATTTTAGTAACCTCGCTTCAGTTGGTTTTAAGGTATCCGACTACGTTCGGAACCATGATTTCAAAAAAGCGCATAAATGTATAATTTTCATGATATTTAGTGTCACTTAGATTAGAATACATGTATAAAATTGTTTTAAGGGCATTATGACAAAAAAAAATTATTTAAATACAATATTTTGGCAAAAAATTAACTTAGAATAAACGTTTTTCCAAATGTTCTCCTTTTGTGAAAAATGCTTTTATTATAATAATATTTTGCTTGTATATCGCTCAGACAGAGGCTCAACTATGATTTTTGAAAAATTCACATTATTTTCAGAGTTACAACCTTTTGAAATAATTATCGGCGTATTTTCTTAAAATTTCTCCCTTCCGTTTTTGTAAAACATGGATAAACCGACTTCCAAGTTATGCATTTCAAAAATTCTAGGTGAGCCTCTGTACAGAGAGGTCTTAGCTGAATACAGGCAAAATATTATTATAATAGAAGCATTTTTCACAAGAGGAGAATATTTTGAAAATGGGTCATTCTATGTTCAGTTTTTGTCAAAATAGTGTACTTATAAATAATTTTTTACTGTAATACTATTCTTAACCCAATTTTATATACCTTGTCTAAGTGACGCTAAATATCATAAATATTATCCATTTACACGCTTTTGCAAAATCACGGTTCCGAATGTAGTCGGATACCTTAAGCCGAATGAGAATCATTTATAGCCACAAAACATTAAAAAGAGATTTAAGATAAGAGATTTAAGATAAGAGAGATAATCCGACGCGCGTATATATAACGTGTACCAGTGTATAATGCGCATCTATACTTTAAACTACAATTTTTAATTTTTAGGTATATTTTCCGTAAAACCTCATCCTAGTTTATCAAGAAACCTGAAATGTATACGTGCAACGTTCTTATCTTTTGAAATCTTGATATAGTGGGTGAATGGATCATAAAGGTGTAGAATAAAATTAAATTGACATTATTAAAATGTCATTTAAAATTGTAGTACATCTAACAATTTAGATGGTTCGAAATTTAATTAAGAGTAACAGTGATGGAGAAAATGAAACACAATTCGATGATATGCCTAAAGATATTACAGAAGACGAATATGACGAACTTTTCATGTTATCTAATAATGAAAGTTCATAAAGTATATCATTTCTTTTAAATAAGCGGTATTTAGATATACAGTGAAAATTGTTTAACGGGAGAATAAAGAGACTAAAATGTTTTTTCGTGTTAAAAGAATTTTGTGTTAAAAGAAAATTGAGAAAAAAACAAACAAACATATATTTAACAATACTAAGTTTATTAAAGTACATTTTATTTACATAGATATGTATATATACATGTATTTAATAAAAATCATGAAACAAAAACATTCACAAGAACTTAATGGAATTTAATACGAAATTTTCAAGTTTTTTTGAAAATAAAACATTTATTGAGTTTTTGGAAAATAATCTGTTATTTTGCCTTGCATTGCCTTTTTTAGCATCAAATTGTCAACAAATGGTTCGAAGTCGTCCATTTTTTATATTTATTTCACCATTAGAATGTGTGTCTAAATAATTGCGCATACTTTTCATGATGTTCTTCATCTCAGATGACGTGGAAACAGGAGTTGCATTATTCATTTCATTTTCGTCGTCGGAATCTGCATCTTTGATATTTTTTGAGCTTTGAACGAACTCCAAAATATCTTTGTCTGCCATCATTGGGCTGTACAAACATTATCAACATCTACTGCAACGAATTTTTACGATGATATGGTAGGACGGTCCACTAATACATAAACTTTTTCAAATATTTCATTAAGTGAAGGAAGATCTTTTCGTGTTAAACGATTTTCGTTATGTGTTAAGAGAAAAAATACATGAAAATACATAGTAGTTTGTCGGGACCGTTGTATTATTTCGTGCTGACCAATATTTCGGCTTATGCATTTTCGCGTTAAACGTATTTTACTGTATGTAGAAATTTAGTTTTTTATACTCATCTTATGGCTTCTTTATACTCATCATAAAACTATCATTTTTATATCCGGCGTATAACGCGCATCCGTAAATTTCGAACTTATTTTTCGAGTTAAAAGTGCGCGTTATATGCATTAAAGTTGCATTACTGTGCATTCTAATTATGAAATTCTTAATTTTTATGCATTTTAAATCTTAAATAGGAGGATAAGTCAATAGTTTATCTCTGGAATAGGTATCACTAGAACAGCATGAGTGAAGCTTAGGCCTTAGATTTTAAAAAAATAATTCTACTAGAAATTTTTAATTAATTGAAATTTTAATTGCTATTTACACAATAAAAAATCATTTTTATATTAATAAAAATATAATGGATCACTTGTTGATTGTTTTTTAAGCATTTATCTGGAAAAAAATTACGTAGGCAGCTATGCTTAACGACTCACGAAATCTTAGGTTCCTTACCTCGTCTTAGTCAGTTTAATGAATAATGTAATTTTGTCTGGAATTTCTTACGGAGTTTCAGGAAAATTTCCCACAACCACTTTATCTGTCAGGTGGGAAGAATTGCACTATACCCTTCCAATTAACATTGATAAGAATATTCAAATAAGAATTGAAATGACAGTATTCTTAAGCATATTATTTACTTCGAAGTTTAACAATGACTTTAGAATATTAAATTATGGTTAAATTTGAGTAATTTTTAATATACATTGAAGAAACAATTTTTTTGCAAATACTCTGAATACTTTAAAACTCTTCGCGTTCAGGCCTTTACCAGGAATATTTACATATACAAAAATAACGATAATTATACATTTTTTTTTTTCTTCTTGAAGTACAGGATTTACTGGACCCCAATTTTGTAAGATTTAACTCGAAAAAGTGTACTTTTTTATTTTTTTTAAATGATTTTTGTCAAGTAACAACTTGTATGGTTTCTAATTTAGCTATTTGTACAAAGGGAAAAAATTAGTCTGTGTCGATACACTTTTTCAAAATAATACAAGGGTTTCAAATATTCTCTGACTGAATTTATTGATACAGTAAAATAATTATATTGATGATGATTTCATATTTAAGGTATCCAACCACGTTTGGAATTGTTATTTAACAAAAGCGTATAAATCGATAATTTTTATGATATTTAGTATCACTTAGATTAGAACACATGTATAAAATTATTTTAAGAATATTAATACAGTAAAAAATTATTTAAATGCAATATTTTGGCAAAAAATGAACATAGAATTACCTATTTTCAAAACATTCTCCTTTTATGTGAGATGCTTCTACAATAATAGTATTTTGCCTATATGTAGCTCTGATCACTGTACAGTGCCTGAACTAGGATTTTTGAATTATATAACTTAGAAGTGGATTTATCTATATTTCAATACAACAGAGTGGAGAAATTTTAAGAAAAAAACACCGATAATTATTTTAATTGGAAACTCTGAAAATAATGTGAATTTTTCAAAAATCCTAGTTCAAACCCTCTGGAGAAGTATTAGCTTTATATAAGCACACACACACAAAATATTATTATTATAGAAGTATTTTTCATAGAAAGAGAATGTTT
>BMAV01020640.1:159817-184701 GCA_019973955.1 Trichonephila inaurata madagascariensis | reverse complement strand
TATCCATATTTTTACTTATTTATATAAGTAGTTTTTTACTAATTATGCCTACGCTCTTATTTGTTTCCATAGTAATATGCTCATATAATTAATTATGAAATGTAAACATATGTTTATTCTTAATCTAAAAACAATTGAATCAGACAGTTAAAATTCCTTGTGACACACTAATTTAAAATCATTACAATCAAATCGAAATGCTTCAAACATTAGTCATGCCATTGGGAAGGAAGTAACTTTTAATAAATTTTTACAGCAAGCAATTATTTCTCTATAAATGTTTTTATAAGGTGGGAAGACCATCTGGCTTTATTTGCGTTTAGTGTTAGGCAACTATTCCCGTCAGAGTTCATCGGACGTTAGCAACTGATGTATGTTGATAAAAATAACAAAATAGTAAAGAAAAATAAGCAGTTAAAATCGAAATGATTAATAAATCCCAATCTGCAACAATTTTTTTTTTTTTTTTGGAATTACCAAAATGATTTTTCTCAAGTGGTTTAAAGTGTCTCGCACATAACTAAATTAAAATTACTTTAATATGTAAAATTTCTACTCAATCAAACTTAAATTTAACCAAAACAAGATTCCTAATAAATCTATACCATCTCTGATATCTCTATTGCTGTGAAAACTATAAATGTTTAATTTTGTTTCCAAAGACATTAGGGATATTGAATGCAATTTTTAGTTTTAATTTCAGTATCTTCGTTTTGATTTTATATCGCTTTGATTTTATAAATTTAAGTTGCTTTTCTTTTACAAAAAATAATGAATTCCAAATTATAACTGCTTGGTTTTAACCTGAGTAAATTTAAAACGAATTTGTATTTCAAAACATTTATAAGACTTCATTGCAAATACAGTGGGTTGTAGAGCATGAGAAAGTGGAGGAGTCCTCCTTCATTTCGGATTTCCTCATTAATTATATTTATGTAAATTATCTTGCATAAATTCTCTTGTGGAATTAATATAAGCTCAAAATAACCTTAATATGCATAGATTTTGAATGAATGTATTTAAAAAATTGACTGTTAACGGGATTACAATACTCATTTTTTCTGTTTCATTTCGTTTTCTAAGAAATATTTTTGGAAAGTCTTTAAAAAAAGTTGTTTTGTTTAAAAAAAGATATACCAAACAAAAAATAATTGAAATAGCTATATAAACTTCCTTCTTTTAAAGCAAGAATGCAAACTACGGTCCAAAGATTACATGTAGGTGCCTACCGATAGGTTGTTTTCCACACTTAACGAATTCAATTAATTCAAACCTAATAAAAAATTTAAGCTCATTTATCGAATTGCTAGAAAATTTTTAGAAAATTCGATATCAGCTTTAAAATACTAACATTTTAAGAAAAAATTATTAGGTGTTATCTTTCGCAAGGATACTTTTTTACTCTCAACAAGAATTCTCCAAGTAAAGCAAAAACATCCAGTAAAATAAATTTAATGAAAAAAAACCCTGTTAAAATAATTATAAATCCTACTGGATAATGGTCTCAAATGCACTAACCTTTTTGGGTCAACACATTCCTTTTGACACAACCTTTTTCAATCATAACCATTAATTAATTATAAATCAGGAATCGCTGACTCGTGGAAACCTAGAATGAATTTTGTTCGAAAGTCGTGTCCCATATTAGAACTTGTATATTATATCACCGTCAACCTCTAATAATTAACACTCTTAATCTCATTTCTTCTCTTTTGCTAATAATTGTTTCATCTCTTAAAAAAACCCAATATTTTTTTTAAAGAAATTATTGCGAAGTTTTAAAAAATTCATTTTTAACCAATCCATTGATAAATCAGACTTCAATATCCAACTTAAAAAAATACGAAATGTGCTAAGACGCAAGTGACAAAGCTTGTTTATACTTCCAAGGCATTTGAATAAAAAAAATAAAAGCCTACCTAGTCTGACTTTTGATAAATATCTGATTGTGTATAATTGTACCAGGGGCGTAGCTGCACCTTATCAATGATACGGGACCCCCAAGTTATACAGACCAAACATGTGCGAGTGACCCAGTGTCAGTTTAAGGTATTGGACTACGTTCGGAACCATGATCTTGCAAAAGCGCATAAATGGATAATTTTCATGATATTTAGTCTCACTTAGATTAGAATACATGCATAAAATTGTTTTAAGGACATTTTGACAAAAACAGATTATTTAATTACAATATTTTGGCAAAAAATTAACTTAGAATAACCTTTTTTCCAATTGTTCTCCTTTTGTGAAAAATGCTTCTATTATAATAATATTTTGCCTGTATAGCTCAGACCTCTCTACAGAGGCTCAACTAGAATTTCTGAAATATATAACATAGAAGTGGGTTTATCCATATTTTAAGACAACAGAGGGGAACAATTTTAAGAAAAAAACGCCGATAATTATTTCAATTGTGGTAACTCTGAAAATAATGTGAATTTTTCAAAACTTCTAGTTGAGCCTCTGTAGAGAGGTCTGAGCTATATACAGGAAAAATATTATCATAATAGAAGCATTTTTCACAAAGGGAGAACATTTTGAAAAAAGATTATTCTAAGTTCATTTTTTGCCAAAATATTGTATTTAAATAATTTTTTTGTCAAAATGTCCTTAAAACAATTTTATACATGTATTCTAATCTGAGTGACACTAAATATCACGAAAATTATCCATTTATGCGCTTTTTTAAAATCACGGTTCCGAACGTAGTCAGATACCTTAAGCCAATTTCGGACCCTGGGTGCAAAAGATCTACTGGCCCCCTTGGCACTGGATGATCGAAATTTATAACCAGAAAATCTGTTTAAGTCCAGCTTATTCGAGTTCCTGGGCACCCTCCCTAAGCGCACTGAGGGGCCCCGAAAAATGCCTCCAAGTAATTTTGATATAGGGCCTATTCAAGACTAGCTACGCCAATGAATTTACATCACAGTAAAATGGCGCACTCCAATATCGACCCTTTTCTGATACAATTGTAACAATATGTAATGAAATTTTTTTCATGACAATATAATTCAAACAAGCAGTATGGAATAAATAACATAAAACTTTGGGTGATTTTTTGGGTGATCTCGGACACGTTAAACAAATCTATATGTGTGTGTGTGTGAATTTCATTTCTAACAATTATATTGTTTCCCGTTTAAAATTGATGGAAGTAAATATATATTTATAACATTGCGTGTAAGCATCAGTACATATAAGTCATAAGAAAATATTCAATTGTATAAAAATAATTGTCATATTATCATTGATCTTATCTAAACATGGTCATTTCAGGGAGGTCGAGCACCCACGAGCAGGTTTTTTTGTGAACCCTAATATAATTTTAATTAGTAGATAATGCATTTGTGAATCCATATCCAATTCATACAATACTCTCGATACAATACTGACTGAATTTGACGCCCCTAAATTTTGCAGCTTGTGTGCAGGGGTCAGGAATGGGCCTAATAGTAAGTAATAACTGTGGACTTCTCATCAGTTTAAAAGGATTAAAAAAAATACAGCCTAAAATGAGAGTTATGAAATGCAATGAAAATCGTTTAACACGAAATTGAGGGGACTGAAATAATTTTTCGTGTTAAAAGATATTACTAACATTTCATAACTCTCAATTCATATATTCAGCAAAATTAGGTTAATAAAATTACATTTTATTCACATAGATATGTATATACGCATGTATTTATTAAAAATTAATGAAACAAAAACATTCACAATGAAATTTAATACAAGATTTTCAAGGTTTTGAAAAACAAAACTTTTATTGAGTTTTTGGGAAATAATCTGATATTTTTTTATGCATTGCCATTTTTAGCATCAAATTGTGAACAAATTTTTCGATGTCGTCCATTTTATTATTCATTTCAACACATTGGAATGTGTAACTAAATAACTGCGCATACTTTTCATGATGTTCCTCATTTCGGATGATATGGGATCAAAAGGTGTATTATTCATCTCATTTTCTTCTTCGGAATCTGCATCAATGATAGTTTTTGAGCTTTGAACTAACTCTAAAATGTCTTTGTCTGTCATAATTGGGGCTGTACATTCATCGACACCGACGAATTTTTCTGATGATGTATCTACGTGGCTGGGTTTTCCGTATTTTGTGCATTCCCAGTTGAGAAATCTTTTCGTGCTAACCGATTTTCGTTTTATGTTAAGAGAAAAAAATGCATGAAAATACATAGTAGTTTCTTTGGACCATTGTCACTGGTATAGCTAGTTCTGAGTGGGACCCGTATGAAACTCCTTCGGGCCCTTTTTTAGAATAAAAAGCCCTGTTAGTGGTACTGTAGTTACACATGTTGGGGCCCCTGTTACTTGGGCCCCCGTATCATTGATACGGCGGTAGCTACGCACCTGACCGTAGTATCATTTCGTGTTAACCGATATTTCGTCATAAGCGTTTTCGCGTTAAACGTATTTCACTGTAGATCAATGATTCGTCCATCTTGTTACTGTAGACAAAATTTACAATTTTTTTTGAAACCAGACATTTTAAGATCAAATTTGGAATAATATAAATCTGTTTTGATGCGCACGCGTACATATATACATTTAAAATCTTTTTTGTTTTAATATATTTATAAAAATCTTGAATGTGTCTTTGAGGTACAGTTTAAAAGTATAGGTAACGAAACAGCGCAATTAATGAGTTTAAGCGAATAAAACACGTTAAATGTTTCTGTTTACACCTACATAAATTTGAAGAAGATTGATCTCTTTTCAGAAGATAGTTTGTTCGATTGAATAAACAATGAGTCCAAAATGAATGTTTGTTTAGTATAAATACATCTTTTAATAAACAAAAAATAATTATGTGTGAAAACTAAAGTGTTTTTGTGACGATATATTTTGCTTCAATTTTTTTTTTATCGATATTACTTTTGACGTGTTTAATCGAAAATTTTGCAATTTTAAGAAACATTATTGGGGTTAAGCCTATGTTACTTTTTAAAACGCGTCAATAGCTTTTTGAAAATAAAAAAGTACTTTTAAAGAAAATGAATTTTCTTTTTTCGCATTAAACTGAAAAAGAATATACAAATTTTTTAAAAAAAAAAAGAACCTACCTCCGTACGACATCATAAAAGCCCATCTCTCTCACACAAAGAAAATCGTTTTTGATTTATTTTTAGATTTGTTTTGTGAACGAAATCCACAAGTAGTAATTCCTAGAAAGGATAGAGAATTTTAAGATTTTTTATTTTATCTTTCAGTTTTTTTTCTAAACGGATGTGTGTGTGAAACATGTCATAATTTTCCTTTTTTAAAATACCGTAAAATCCGGCGTATGACGCGCACTTTTAACACAAAAAATCAAAGCGAAATTTAAGGGTGCGCATTATAAGCCGGGTATAAAAATGAGAGCTTTAAAAATAAAAAAAAGAAGATAAGCATAGAAAAAATTATACTTCTACATCGATCTAAATATTATTCATTTAACTGAAATTACATTTAGGAATAATTCCTCGAATAAATGACTTCAAAACATACAAGCATTGCTCTCGTACATTTCAGGTTTTTTCGTAAAAAAGGGAATGCGCGTTATACGGTGAATGTCTAAAAACTAAAAATTGCAGCTTCAAAGTATAGGTACGCGTTATGCGGCGGTGCGCGTTATATGCCGGATTTTAAGGTCCTTTTTTTTCATCAATGAAAGAAGACATTTCCGAAAGCACAATAACTGATTTTTGTCTAATTTAGTCTAATTTTAATTCACATGGGGAAAAAATACGTTGCCGGAGAAAACTAAAAGCAACAACTAAAATAAATATAATGCTTACAAGTTATTCAGTATGAAAGAGTTACAGAACTTCGAATATTAATATTTTTTGCATTTTTTATTCTGATACAATCACTTTTTAAAATGCAAATAAAAAAATAGATGTAATAATATGAACTATTTGATATATTTCTATGGTATTTAAAAATTATTTGGTGCTGTTTTTGTGAAAGTATTTTATTCTTTTAGAAGCATGCATTTAATTTTGTAAAACTTTTACAGTTGCTTACAACGATGACAATCATGAATTATTTTATGTTTTACTGTTAAAATTGCTCCGTGTGAAAATGTTGATTGTTAACAAGGAAATTCCTTCGATATCTTTATATTAGTTATGACAGTTAAAATAAACTGTTCGAATTTTTCACCCATGTTTGAAAAAGACCACAACTATTTGAGTGACCTTTCACCTGACAATTTATGCAATCATTTTGATTTATTTATACTAATGAAAAAAATCTGCAATTTCTATTCTATTACTTCTTTCAAGCTTGCGTCGAATAAAACGAAATACAAGGTCATTTCATTCATTAATGAGCGACGAACAATAATTCGAAGCCTGTAAAATAGCGTTACCAAAACTCGTTTCCCTTCAAGTAAGTAATTCCAAAAGAATACAATGAATTGCATTACGCCTTTATATCCGTCGCTACCAACTTCCATTTCGAGATTTTCTCTAGCGAGCACTCATTTTACCCCCCGTGAAGCAACCCAGACACTTTTAGGAAACTGTTGATTACTCTATATTTAAAACTTTATCACTTTCCTTGGCGAGAAAAGTTTCAAGGTTAATCCCAGTAAGTTTATCGCCACGCTGCACTTTTGGCAAAGTTCTTTACTTCTTTTTAGAAGTAGGTTGCCAAGATGCAATTTCTGCCCGTAGGCGCAAACGTAATGCTGTCCAAGCATGACGAGGAGCGAGAAGCCAGCGACCTTTTACCCGCTTTTACATAAAGAAGTTGCTCCCACACGTTATTCGTGAAATCGTAGAATATTGTGGCTGTGTTATTTGTTTAAAATGTGTCTTTATTAAATACATCATGTTTAGTGCCATGAAAGGTGAGAATTATCAGTTTATAGAGTGAAGTTCAGTGACATAACAAGTGTCTTTTTAAAAGTTTTGTTTATCATTTCTCTCCGGTTGGCTGTTTCGACTTCATCGTGTCAGAAGTTTGCCGTGAAGAATAAAAGCGATATTCTTTTTAATGAAAGGAATCATTGGATAACTTCTCAATATTTATTTGTGTGTTTATATGTCTTAGCGATAGTGTCGTCAAGGAATTATGATAAAGGATTATCTTCATATTTCTGAGAGAAAATTATACATGGTTTGCCGTGTTTTTTAAATCATTATTTGCGCTAATATATAATGAAAATAATAGCAGAAATATTTATTTCTACTGAATTATGACTTTCAGGTATCTGAAATTTTGATAAAATTATGAAAAAAAAAAAAAAAAAAAAAAAAATGTTGAAGGATGTGAATCAAATGATTTAATTTCATGGAATTTATTTTAATTATCCGTGAAACTTGGAGAATGGATGTAATACAATATTGAAGTTGCACATGTCCTTTTATTTTGTTTTTAATTATTTAATATGCTGACTTTATTATTATAAAATTCATTTTTAATTAAGTTCGAATGTAAAATATTAATTCCTTCATATTGTGATTTATATTTATTGGAAATGACAGACAAAATAAAAGGTCAAATGTGAATGTAATTGGAAATGTATTTTTTAAAGAATTATTGGGTATGAGAAAACTATTTTGAAATATTTAATAATTGATTTTTCTGGAAATTAGAGGAAATCAGTTTTGGAAAAAGGACTTTTTTTACATTATTTTTCTAATAGCACGTTGTCTTTTTTCCCCCCTTTTTGTTTGTATTCTTAAAAAAAAATATTTTCTATTATTTTGGAGGTAAGAAAATAATTTACAATCTCAATTTGTGTGATTATTTCTCAATTTTTTTCTTATTTAATAACTGGACACTATTTAAGAGAAGTTTATTTTTTCTTTTTGTTATCGTTTTAAATAAATTTTGATTCTTTGTGTAAAAGTTAACACTTTTTGAAACTCAATGTAGTTTCTTTCCTAATTATTATATATAAAATAGATACTATTGTATTGAAATTTGTGTATTCGAATTGCTTAAATATATTTATGCAAGGATTTAATTAAGAGATTTATATTAAACTATTCAAATACTTTAAAAAATAAAATAATTTATTTTCCTAGTATTTTCTGCCACCTGAAGAAGTTTTCTCTTAGAAGCTCAAAAATATATGTACTCATGTATGAAAAATATGAAGCATGAATATACAGTTTTCATATTTATGCCATTATGAGAGAAGAAGATTTTGAAGTTGCAATTAAGGTAATATCAAAATAACAGATTATTGGTATTTCTATATATATAGATATGTTTAATGTAATAAAATTAAAAAAAATTATATAAAAAATCAATTTGGATTAAGATATCTTTTTGTATTTTACTAAATTATTCTAAATGTGTCTCTCCATATGTTCTTAATGTACCTTATGTATACTTATGTTGCTTTAAATGTTTTAGGTTACATTTTATTTCAAATATATTTAACAAGATGTTTTTTTGGTTCAAGTATAGTATAGGGGGCCACTTGGCGCAGTCCTTTTTTTAGACGACTAAAAGTGGTCGCCAAGGTACTTTTTTCGGAATTTATTATTTATTTTAGAATGAATTCGATATCTCACAATGACATTTTGATAAAAATCGCCCAATCCGAAGAAAAATCACCAAATCAAAAAGTGGGCCCCCCCCCTATACTACACTTGAGCTGTTTTTTTATTAATATAAAATTGCATCGTTGCTGATCTATTTATTTAAGACAATAACCAAAGGTGTTGAAATGTTTTTTGAATCTTTAAATAAATGTACAGAATATTTTATTTCGCAACATGCAATACTTACCTGTATTATTTTTAAAAATATAAAATTTAGATTCTAGGAATAAAAAAGTAATGGATAGTTAAGAAAATACTCACAATTAAATGCGTGATTTTATGACGAATCTATGTAAGTCTATTAAACTTTCTATTTATGGATCTTTGTTGTGAAAATTAATCAGTTTGCTATTGTTGTAAAACATCATATTTCTCAAGGAAAATTGTCTTTGAAGAATATTTAAAAAAAATTATTTTTATAAAGCACGAAAAAAACTAATACTTGTGTGTTACACTGTTGACCAATTTCTTCAAATCAAAAGATACTCTCAAATGCCATAGTATGCCAGAAATGGAGAAAAACTGTCCCCACACATGCTCAAAAATAATCATTATCATGACAGCATTTAGCAAAGTCCTTTGAATTGCCAACATTTTGTAACTGGTAAAATAGGTTGGTTGTATAATATGCAAGTACCAAAACATCTAATATAGTTTTAGAAAAGGAGCTTTTTGAGCTATCATGAAAAAGAGACAGGGTTAATGCTGTAATTTAATGTTTCTCCTACTTAATGTAGCTTTAGTTAATTTTGTTAATATTGCCTAGAGAGAAACAAAATGCAAACAAAGGAAAAATTCTCGTGTTAAAGGGCCTCTGTAGAACAGAAAAGTTTCATTGATGGTTAAGGATGGAAAAAAATTGCAGTTGTATTTCTGTTTATTTCAAGCATATCATATATTATTATATCATTATATAAGAATATTATCATAAATTTAAGATCACATCAGATAAATGTAATATGATTCCAAGAAATATCTCTTGTCTTTTAACCTGCAGAAGCATAAGAAATTGTAGTTGAATAAATGCATTATTTAATTTATCAGAAGGGGTAATAGCCTTTGTTTCTCTATATCCCACAAGACACTTGTAATTTATCGAAACTTAAGAGTGATTTAAAAATGATAAAATTTAAATGTGTTTTTTCATTTATAGTTATTTAATGCATAATAGTTGGTGGAATTATATGTTAAGTATCAGATAAAAAAGTACCTCATGTGGTTAGAAGATTAAAAGATTACTACAAAGTAGTTCTCTCAATCTGTCATATAATTGAATTTTTTGTGCATTGTATTTTAACTGGATAATAGTTTTATCAATTTTTAACATTTTATGTGTTCACATTCATCCTGTAGATTTTTAGAATATGGTTATTGAAAACTTAGTTACTCATTCTGTTCTTGTATAACTGTTGTTTAATTGAGTTATATATATAGGCGATATGGAGTATAAAGTTTTTATTTTCTATAGATTAGCTCTTATGCATTTGTTTTTGTATAACTATTCAAATCAGTAATGTTTTCATAGATATTGATAATCTGATTGCACCATATAATAAATGTGAGTTCCGTCCCTCATCAATAAAATAAGTCTGTGCTATTGGGAATATGTTTGATCAGAAATTTATAAATTTTTGTTATATCTCTAAACATTTCCATTAAAAAATATATAAAATTCATTTGGTATCTTGTTTTTACTTGTTTAACTGATGTATAATGCCTTTTATTAGACAAAAAGATGGGATATTTTAAGAACTAAAAATTAACATTTTCTCGGAAAGAAATACGACGAGAGTACATAACTTCATGAAATGGGATTTTAATGTCATAAAATTTGTTGATAATTAATGCAAACTTGCATTAACTTGAATCTTCCTTAGTAAAATCAATTGTAACAGGTATTTAAATAAGTAAAGTGTTTGGAGGCAAAATAATCTTAAAATGTGAAGTTGTATTTGACTAATTATGTAGTTAATAGAACTGAGAAAACATTTGAAAATATAATGACATTATTCTTAAAAAAAATTGCTATTAAAAGTTTCTCCCTATAAGTTTCTTCTTATTTTTTTCTCAACTAAATTAATCTTGTTCACTCCAAGCAATAGTTCCAACAAGTAAAATTTAGTTTAAGCTTTAGTACAGAACTGCTGGTTTAAAACTTGATTGTAATTTTACTGTACAATTTGAAAACTTTTATATGAAGGAAATCTTGAGCATATTAAAATATGTGTATAATAGTTTCTTAAAACCTGATATTTTTTGTTAATGGGCTGATGTGTCTTTTATTTTTGGAAATTCCAGTTTTCATATTAATAATTTGATTCAGTATGATTGACATTTCATAAAGTTTTCTTAGACAAAATAATTTCTTTTTTTATTTTGGAGACAATATTTGATTCTCTTTACTATTACATAAGTATTTATATTTATTATCATATGGGATCTATGAGTGTGTTTCATTGTTAAAAAGAAGAAAAAAAAAAAAAAATGACTTGGTATTGGGAAAACTTTTGAATGAGCATTTCGAAAAAATAATTTGTTTGTTTGCAGTTAGTTTGGCAAACTGTATAAAAATGTGATTTGGAATATATTAAATGAAATTTTTATAATCAAATTTGCGTAACAGATGTATGTGATATACATTTATAACTTTATGTGTAAAATATTTTATAGAAAATATATTTATTTTGAGAGAATAAATACGGATAAGATATATATATATTGTATGACAATATACTAAATATGAATAAGTAAATATTAAATGCTATTATTCATAACTTGAAGGAAATTATTCAATTGTTTGTGACAATTTAATGTAACCAATTTCACTTTACTAATTTGATTGTGTTTATTAAATATATTATTAAATTAAGTAAATGAAAATCAAAAGAATTTTTAAATTTTCATTGGCAGGAATTATGACTGCCATAATTCACAATTATGAAATTATTAATGGAATTTTATCAATAAAACAGAAATTTTGTGAAGTATTTGAAAAGTATATAATGTTCGGAATAATTATATATGAAATACATTATAAATTGTTCATAATTTTAAAAATACACTAATCAGTGAGAGCTCAAATAAAAAATAAAATACATCTTAAAAATTTACTGTTTTCTATAGTTTTTTCTCGTGATTATTTGCTACTTTAATTTTTACTAACCCATATAATAATATTTTATGTAATTTTTGTCTTCATAAACCAATTTAGCTTGAAATAATTACAACTAATGAGGTTTTTATTGTTTTACTGTAGGCATATCTAAAGAGCTAAAAAATATATTTTTTAAAGCTTTATATAGTTATTACTTACTTTCTTCAAAAAACTCTTTTAGGTGGTAGTGGTGGGAAATGGTGCTGTTGGAAAATCTAGTATGATCCAACGTTATTGCAAGGGTATTTTTACTCATGCATATAAGAAGACAATTGGTGTGGACTTTTTAGAAAGGCAAATTGAGTAAGTTTATTTTGGAAATTCAATCTATATTTCATTCTTTGTTAACAAATATTTAAGTGAAGAAATGGTAAAAATTGAGTTTATTCTGAATAATAACATATATTTCATGATTATGATTATTATAAAAATACACCCAACTCTTTTTTTTTTTTACATGATTTTGAAATGACACGGTATGCAAATTTAATGAATTTTATTTTACACAAATTTTTTGTTCTATAAGGATTTGTGCCTTTTGAATGAAGATGATTTGATCGAATTTATAACAGTATATGGTAATGACAAAGTTGAAGGTGAAATTCATAATTGACAGCTGATTTAATTCGCTGAAGTTTATTGTAAGTATGTTGATGTAATCACACACATAAATTTTGTCTAGCAGGGTATCAAGAATTATATAAACAGCTTAAGAAACCATAAAAAATAGCTGCTTATTTGTAACAATAAAAAAAAAAACTAAAGCTGTTAATAATGAATGAAATTCTTCAGTTGAATCAAAACAGAGTTGAACTAGAACATATCTGACACATCAACTGATGATAGCATTTAAAAACGTGTATGTTTGGTATCAAGTAGCAGTGAATAGTTGTTAGTTAGTACTTTTATTCTCCTAATTTCAATTCAAAATTTATATGTTGTAGATACTTGTAGACTGAATTTTCACTGTGCATTTTAAAATTTTGTAATAAAAATGATTTGTTTTTGTTTTATAAATATGTAACATGGATTTTATTATTACTTTTTTTCACATAGTGTTTTTGGAAAATATTTATAAACTTTTCATCTTGCATGATTTTTTAAAGTTGTGGAACATAGCCTCAAATTTACCATTTGTTGCATGTATTTTTTTACATGGCTTTCTAAGGAACATATCTAACGTGTAAAAAAGAGTCGAGTGATGTTGAGTATGATGTATCATGAATGATCATTATCTTAATTTTTAGATGAAAGTATTAAATGAAAATTTAATGTGGATTAAAAATATCTCTCTTTATACCAATATAATGTGTTTTTATTTAATTATAAAAGTGTTGAAATATATTGTAATTTTTTCTCTAATTTTACTGTGTACTTTTTATAAATATATAACATTTCCAGTTAGAATATATTGAAATATATAACTTGCATATTTATACAGGAAATTTAAAATTAAAATTTTAACTATCTAGCAACTTTGAGGCTTTCATCTTATTTTCAAGATACATTTGGTTACCAACTTCACTAAAATATACACACTTAAAGTTTTACTAAAAAATCCATTCCTAAAATGGAATTTCAGGATTTGCAATGCATAACTGAGTTAGTGTGTAATCATCTCAGGAAGTTGTTCATCACAGAGAACTGGATATATAAACTAGAAGTGTTATGTTAATTTTAGGGTTGAAATCATGTGTTAAAGGTTTTTGATTATTATGCTTAACAAATTAATATTGTTATCGTTATTGCTTTCTACACAGTTATTAATTTGTCATAGAAATTTAAAACTGTTTATACAGTTTAGTTGATTGCAACTAAATTGATAGAAGTTCAAACATTTAAATCGCAAAACTGTTGGAATATTTTTAAAAAAGTTATTTAAATAAAGAAAATTAAAAATATTTTAAATAGAAATATCACGTTGGATGAAAATAAGTGGAAAATACTGTATTTGTTATTTAAAAATAATTGTAATGCATTGGTTTTTGCTTTCCTTCTTTAGCTACAATGGTGAAGATGTAAGATTGATGATTTGGGATACTGCAGGCCAGGAAGAATTTGATGCCATAACAAAAGCTTATTACAGAGGTTTTTATTATTTCATTACATTCTCTATTTATAATATGTTTCTTTTATTACAATTTAAAATAACATTAGAAAGTTATGTTATATATACCCTTCTTATATTCAATATATGAGTTAAAAGGGTTTTTTTTAAAAATAAATAGTTTCCATTCATGTTTTCTAGAAAAAAATTTATTAAAATTTTTTTAAATATATGTTTCAATTAATTGTAAATTTTACCAAACTTTTCATAATGTTAATAAAATTTCTCTGATAAATATACAAACAATATGTAATTTTTAAAATTAATTTTTTCTTTCATAAAAATTTGGATTCTATACCATGCAATTATGTTCAAGTTGTTCATTATTTTGAGTAATATGCATATTTCTTAAGAATTTAATATATTTAATAAGATAGAAAAGTAAAATTACAAACAACTTTCTTAGCGGGATATTACTAGATTAACTTGAAAAAGATTAGTTATCTATCTCTGAATTAAAGTAATTGTGTTTTTTAGTGTGTATTGTAGCATTTAATTTTTATTTTATTTTATTGCATTTATATCTATTAATATATATCTTTTCTCTCTTGCTATTCTTAATGGTATAGCTTTAAAATTAATGCAGACTTTTTGTTTTTTTGTGCGGGGTTTAGGAGCTCAAGCGTGTATTTTAGTATTTTCAACTGTAGACCGTGATTCATTCAAAGCCATTGAATCGTGGAAAAGAAAAGTAAGATTTTACAAAAAATTAGAAAGCATTTTTTTTAATATAGTAGTATTTTCTAATATATTTTAATATAACTTAATATAATGAATAGTAGATAAATAGAGAGTTTGTAAATTGTTTTCCCCATGCTTGTTCATAGTTTTTGTAAATTAATGGTGAGAAGCATTTTAATAGTTCATTTGATGATACACCATTAAATAAGTCTCCTGTCTGACACATACAAAAAATGAGACTTAAGTGTGTAGTTTGAAAAAAGAGTGGAGTTGGCAGCAGCTGTTTTGGTGACATCATCCCAAGCACCTCCTCTATCCATGTGGGCAGTTTTGCCTTAACAGATTGTCCCAGTTGTGAGTATTGCGTCATTGAGTGAACATGAACAACTGCATTCCACCGGAAAAATGTTGAATCAACATAAGTTTCTTGTGAAACTTAAGAAATAAGCCACAGAAACATTTCAAATATTAACTGAGGCTTATGGAGATGAAACTTTGTCTTGTGAATATGTGTTTGAACAGCATTAGCAGTTTTCATGGGGAGGGGACAGTGTGGAAGATGACAAATGTGCTGGGCGCCCAAGGTATGCGATTACAGACCAAAATAATGCCAAAATTCGTGATATGAGTGAGTTCCCGCTCACATCATTGGTCAAACTGTTAAATCAACACTACTACATTGAAGTACTAAAGAGACTTCTTGAAAAAATTAGGAAAAAAAGGCCAGAATTGGGGAGTGATGGACGGCTGTTGCACCAAGACAATGCACCTGCTCACATGGCCCTATTTGTTAAGCAGTTTATGACGAGTAATAACATTATTGTGATGGGGCATTCTCCTTATTCACCTGATTTGTCCCCATGCAACTTTTTTTTATTTCCTACATTAAATCTTGTTTAAAGGGAACCCATTTTAGGCATTGAGGCAGAGAAATCAACTTTTATTGACATTAAACTGAATTTAAATCTGATTGTGTTGTTGATGTTACTTTTTCACCTAATCAATAGTAACATCAGATCAAGGCCCATGAAATTCATCAGGGCTAAGGACTAGATTTTTACGGCTGTTGTTAGCCTTAGCTTTGAGCAGGGACAGTACGATTTTGCTCGGTTCACCCCAATTTTGAGGGAGAACACCCTGGAGGGGGGTCAGACTTCTCCCACCTTTCTTCCCCTTCCACCAACCTCATGAGAAAACTTGCGGCTCTACGGCTATTTACTCCATGCTGCGAAGCCACTATACATTTACAAACATCCATGCCTTCTCCGGGATTCAAACCCAGGCCCTATGGCACTGCAGTCCGCGTCACTAACCACTATACCGGATGGGTGCCTAAATCTGATTGTAGAAACATCAATGAGGCTGAGTACTCTGGTTGTCCCAAATCAGCAGTTGTTCTTGGAAACATAAATTCCACAAAGGAGTTTTCAGATCAAAAAAAGAAAAAAGTTCTGAGACAGCTGACACCTTAAAGATCAAAAGATAGTGTGTTTACAATTTTTCATGAAACTATGAGTATTTTGAAGTTGGTGCCATGTTTGCTCACACCAATCCCAAAACAACTTATTGACAACTCAGAATGCTGTTTGGAGCTGTTCAAGCAATACAAAAAAGATTTATTGTCTTGGTATGGGACAATGGATGAAATATGGATCTATTATTACACACTTGAGTCAAAAAGATCCTCATCTGAGTGGATAGCAGCAGGTGAAAGTTGTCCAAGGAGATCAAGAATCTCAGTCAGCTAGCAAAATGATGGCATCTGTATTTTGGGAGGTACATGGTATTTTATACATTGACTATCTTTAGAAAGATGAAACTATCAATAGAGCCAAAGTTACATGGCTTTACTAGATCAATTGAGTGTAGAAGAAAAAATGGGCTTACATGCAAAAGAAAAAGTACTGTTTCACCAAGACAATGTCCATGTCTCAGATCGTTGAAAAACGATGGTTAAATTGAATGAATTGCACGTCAAATGGCTTCCTCCCCTGCCATATTCTCCAAGATCTGACTGTCATCGACTACTTACTTTTTGTAGATGTAAGAAAGATGCTCCAGAAAAAGAAATTTTGCTGAAATAATGAAGTGATTACCAAATTCAGGTCTATTTTGAGAGCAAATATAAATTGTTCTGCAAAAGGCATAAAAAAATTAGAAGAATATTCGAATGCGGTATCACTGTTGAAGGAGAGTATGTTTATAAATATTTCGAATTTCTAAAAAAAAAAAAAATTTACAGATTTGAAAAAAATGGTTTTTTTTAGCTAGACTGGAGATTAATTGAGTGAAGTGTTTTACAAAGAGATAAAAAGTTGCAGTAACCAAAAATAAAAAAAAAGGTTTTTTATGAAGGCATACAGAATTTTGAAAAACTTAATTTACTTAGTGGGATTAGTTCTGTTGTATGCAATTCTTACAAAAATTAGATGGTAATTATTTTTTGTTAATATATTTTCTTTCTTTTTTTAATATCTTTTTTGTATGAGAAATATTTTTACATTTTTTAAAAATTCATTTCAGTATTCTATAATATGATACATATAATTCTTTTCTTTAGGTTGAAAATGAATGTGGAGAAATCCCTACTGTTATAGTACAGAATAAGATTGATCTTATAGATCAAGCTACTGTAGCAAAGTATGTTGCATGATTTTTTTTTAGAGTACAAAATTTGTTTCTTGTTTTGATGGTTTAAAAGTATAATTTTAGAAAATTTTAAGCTATTGATTTATTTTCTTTCTTTTGCATTGTATTCTTTTTAAAGCTGAAAGGGAAGGTGGGGAGAATTATATATATAGTTAAAAATTAATGGAAAATTTAAGAATTTTTTTTAAATTTCATATTTTTCTTTTTTATAGAGACGAAGCTGAACTTTTGGCAAGGAGACTAAAGTTAGATTTTTTTAGAATTTCTGTAAAAGAAGATTATAATGTTTCTGAAGGTATTTCCCCAAATTTATTTTATTTAGAATGATTATTGATCAATGATCAACAATTTATTATTTATATATGAAATGATGAAATATATAAATTACTAAGAATATGTACTTATTTATGTTTTAAATTATTAGTGTTCCGACATTTGGTGAAAAAATATTTGGATCTAACAAATGAACCGGTGGAAGAATACACTCCCAACATACATTCTTTAGGAAACCGTAAGTATTTTTTATATATGAGATGTGAAAAGTCTTTATGTTGTATATCTATAAAATTGCATGCAGATTTATTTTTATATAAAAAAATTATATATGTGTATGTAATACAGCTATTTCTTTTGATTTGTTCTTCATTAAACAACTTTTTGAATTTGGTATTTATATAAATGCTTTATTCTAGTGGTTTCTAAGATTTTTTTCTCTTTGTATCTTTTTGTGTGTGCATATCCTCTGGCCATGACTTCTAAATAAACTTTTATTTATTGTTTTGTTTTATGTTGTAAATAAAAAATCCTATTGATGTGCAATTATTGTCAGTTGACATTTTTTAAAATTGGGATGCTCATAAAATAAGCCATTTTAACTGTTTATCTTATTATTTTTAAATAACCTATAAAACACTTAGAAGCTTGTTTTACTGTTTTATATACAAATTTAGAGTCTTCATACAAAATAAAAAGAAATATATACAAAAATATTTCTTCTGTAAGAAATTACCATTATTTATATTAATTTTTAGTATAAATAATAATAATAATCTAATTATTTTAATATAGATATCTTTACCTTCTCTTAACTCGTTCAGGACTAGGCAATTTTTTCTGTTAAGCCTGATTCCATTTGAAAATTCATATATAAAATCATTACTGTAGTAAAATATGCCCAAATTTTTAGTTTATAATCATTCCAAATTCCATAAGTTCTAAATTCAAATCACACCAGTGTGATCATGGGAATTAGAACGAGGAAAGCGCAATCTCATACGTAATACCACGTTTCCTGAAGTGATCATGGTCCTGTAAGGGTAAACGCATGCAAGATTTATATTTATTAGCGTCTATTATTTTCCAATAGTTTATTATTCTCATTATAAAATGAAATTCATCTTTACTTTTATAAAGAAAATATTTAATTATTATTAAGTTGATATGTGTAAAGTCATAATACATGTATGTTAGTTTTTGTGTGTACTACAATTTGTTTAAATTATGCATGTTTATGAGAATTGTAAGATTTATCTGTGATAACTGGTTACTTAAAGAAGTATTTCAAGATTTTCTCAGATAAAAATTCTCCCCTTTTTAAAGAAATCTAACTATGCTGTGTTTTTGTATGCATTTTATTCACTATTACAAAGCAAAGTTAATTTCTTAAATTCAAATGCTTTAATTACATTAGAATTAATAAAACAGAAAAAGGAAAATCATTTAACTTTTTAAGTTATTTATGTATCATTAATCTTGTAATTATTTCTTTTGATATAGATGATTATGATGGTTATCCTCCTCAGAATATGTATATGAGGTCATCATATTCGAATGCCACAAATGGAACTATTTCTTTACACAAACCAAAAAGAAGTAAAAGTGGCAAAAAACATTTTTTCCGTAGTTGTCGTCTGTTATAATAGTTTGAATAATTGTAGATTTCAGGTTTTTTTTGTATTTATTTGCACTTTGTTTTTGTTTGAATTTGTAAAATTTCTAAATCCTGTGTTTTTAAATTCTAAAAACTTATAATTTTACAATTTTGTTCAAAAAATTTTTTTTTAAGAGTTGTAATGGATATTTTTTGTACAGTTAGAAGTGAAATTTATATGTGTGTGTTTGCAACATAAGACTATCCATATTTGTAAAAAATAATTTAGGCTTTAATTACGAGTTTTGATCTAGGGAAGGAATATTTAAGAAATATTTGCCCACAAGTGTCTTATATTCAAAGTGATAATTATATTGTGTATAAACTTTGCTGTTAAAAATATAGATATAAAATACAGTGAAATCAAAGTATTTAAATGATTGAAAACTAATTTTATTATTTTTTTGTTTGAAGTCTTCTAAATATTATAAGAATTTTTCTTTAAATAATCCTTTTATTAAAAAGTAATTTTATTGATTTTCTATGTACTATTAATATATATTTGTATAAAGTTTCCTTTATATTTATTTTAAAATTTTGTGAAAATCTAAAAATTAAAAAAAAAAAATTAATTTGCTTTGAAAGTAAACTTACCTCATTCATATTAGAATGTATAACACTATCTGTTCATGTTATGGCATTTAAAAGGAGTTGTTTGGAAGTATTTTTATTGTGTACTTGGCAAGCTACTTATTATATGTATTTATTGTTCTGATCAAATATTTTATATAATTATGTTGATTTTTATTGAACATTTTTACATATTGAGGACAATTTTTATTTGTGATCTTATGAAATGGTTAATATTTGTCTTTCAACAATTGACACGATGCTTTAATCCTTTACTGCCAAGAGCACTATTTTAAGAATGTTGGTACATGTATTATAAACATGGAGTAAACCGTCCATTTTTTATGCTGTTAATGAGCAGAAATGTATTAAAAGCTTTATGATAAAGCGAACATTATAAGTTCTGAAAATTATTGTAATATATGTGACATTTCTTGTCAAGCATAAATGTTATACAATTGCATAATAAAATTTAAAACTAAATCTTTGTATTATTTCTCTACTTTGACATGTAACTTATAAAATATTATATGTATATAAAAGGAATGTTTTTCCGATTGGTCAGCAAGTGCTCCTCAAAAGGCTATATTTAGCAAATATTGGCCAGTTTATAAAAAATTACATCTGTAATCTAGATAGTTAGAAATGAAGGAGAGATGGAATGGTAAGGAGAAGGGTTGAAAATCAGAAAAATTGATATGATTCATGAATATAAAATGAATTTTTCTATAAAATTCATTTCACAATTAAAATGGTAAATTACATTAATTTACACAGCTCAAAAACAATTTCATGGTGTTCCCAGCTGAATATTTGTTAACAAGCATATTAAGGGGACATGGTACAATTTACAGATTTTTTTTTTTAATTTAATGGTTTTCATTTTTTTGGTTGCCTCCTATGTGTGTGTATGATGTAAAACAGATTTTGTGCTCAAAATTTCATAAAAACCTAATCATTTACTTTTTAAGGAGAAACTTATAAAGTGATTTTAAAATGCTGCTACTCCCACAAAAAATATCTTACATTTTTGAAATTTGACTTACAAGTATGTCAAACTATGTATAACAAAAGTTGGTATGGGTTTTGTGATAACAATGATTGGTATTTGTACAATACTTTTTATGAATGCTTATTGAGATTTCCTTAAAAGTGTAAATTCTAAATTTAATTATTTTTTATAAAATAAATATTGCTTTGGTTGAAAAAATCATACCAACTTTTGTTCCATGTACTATTAGCAACAAGTGAAAAAAAGCATTAGCATTTGAAATGAAGACAAACTAGTTATTTTACCTTTCCGAGGTAAGTCAGTTTAAAGTTTTGATTTGCCATTGGGATGTGAATAAAAACAACTCTACATTTTTTAAACTTAGAGCTTTCAAATTTTGTGAGTTAGTAGAAAAGTATATATAAAAAAATTAGATTTGATTTTTTGACCGATTTTTATCAATTGAATCATACTGTTCCTTTTAGATAATTTTCAATTAAAATGTAAGGCATAATTCTAGCATATACTATATAAATGAACATTTTGTACATATTTTGCATAGATCCCTAACTGGTATATTAACATTATGCTTGCAGGAGATAAGAATTTTATATATGAATAATGCTTAATACCAATTTTCTTGAATTAATATTTTTAAGACTATAGTACAATTATTTCCTATACAAAATTGCTACTCTCGCAGCTCGACTTATTAGATACTGTGATCCAGTTAAAATTTAATTTACAGTCATGCATATTATTCTGCTTAGTAGCCTTCAAGATAACCACAAATTTTCCTGTTATTTCATTGATAGGTTGTCGCAACATCAAATACCTTTTAAGTACTTAGAAAATTAGGTTTCAGAAAATAATTTGTATACCAATGTCACGTATATATATACGATTTGGAAAAATGTGCAGGTTAACTCATTCTTAATTCTGTATATTTTAAAATAGGATGGTATATTTATGTTCAATTAATTATTTTGAAATCGTAATAGTATATTCAATACAATACTACTAAATGCCGAAAAGAAAAGCTCAATTGAATGAAAAGGTACAAAAATTTTTCAAGGGGAGGGTCCAGGGTTGAAAGTCCACCATTTTGGTATCATGCTTCAATACGCCGCCCAACATATTCTTTTGATTTTGTCGATTTTCGGGAACAAAAACAATACAAAATTAAATTTTACATAATATATACATAGGATCATAATGAATAAAAAAAAATTCAAGGGCTATGGGGGGGTGTCCGGGCCCCTAGGACACCCCCCTTGTGTGCGCCACTGTCATATTTCACAGGGGTGGAATTATGACAAAATGTACGACTGATGATGACCGAATAGTTTCGAATAATCTGTGCTATAAATAAAAATCTTAATTTTCCCTTTTGGTTCTTGAATGAACTATTACCTACACATTAAAAGAAAATTGTAAGTGGTAGTTAGAATGAATTTATTGCAATCAAAATAGAATCTTCATTGATAAATTTTTCAACTCCAAAATTACATTTATATTTTTTGGATAATTAGCCTAAATACCTGTCCTCTACTATTTTAGATGCATTGTGATCTCAATTGAGCAAATCATAGATTAGTTAATTTCTTCTGAGTTGCATTCTGAAAAAAAACATGCAAAACAAATTTAGTTCCTGAAGGTAAGTTGTAAATGCAAGGTTGGATAGACTTTCTGTTCAATTTTTATCAATCATTTCTTCTATGTATCTTAATCAACATTAGTAATATTTAGTTTTTCTGTGCAAAATTTGTAATCCAGATATTGGTTACAATCATTCGGAAATTTCCAAGTTTTAGAAATTTGTACTTGTATATATTTAAGATATCAAATACAGCATAGGTTTTACTAAAAATCGAACCACAATGAACAATTTATAAATTGATACAAATTCTTCACATAAGTAAAAAAGTGATCTATAGTCCAATATTAATGATAGTTTGGTAGCATATTTGATGCATTATAGTTTTATTTTGTATTGTACTTGGATAAATATTTAAACATTTTGAAAATAAAAATTACACAATGTAATATTTCTAGAAAGAATTGAATTTATGAAGTTATCAAAACAATATGCTCAAAGGCATTCAACAACATACAAATTTCATTGATGTGAATAAGTATTTTAAAATATATAAGTAAAAGATAAAAATTTTGAATTTATAATTAAAATGTCATTAATAAAATATTTTGACAAATCCATTACGTCTTTGGCTAAATTCAACATTTTAACTATAAATTCAAAATTCTTATTAATAAAATATTTTGACAAATTTAACATTTGTATTAAGTATTTTTGTTATTAATACCAATGAAAAAATTAAAACATTTTAAAAAAAAAATCAAAAACATTCATGGATATTAAAACTAATGATTTTGTAAATGTTTTTCATTAAATGCTTATTTATAAAAATTCCACAAAAAGATTAGGCCAAAGGAAAAAAAAATGCAAATTGTACACTTACAAGAAAAGATATTTAAAACACATTCAATTCAAGTATATAACAAAATTTTCAGAAAAAAATTAATCTGAACATCTTAGTATATAAATTTCAACACTGGATAATTCTATGAACTAATTAACAGCATTTTTTTTACAAACAGTGTGTGTTGAAAAAACATTTCAAACACCATATAACAAACAACGACTAACTTCATGCACAAATGCATATATAAAGATAATTTCTGATACAGACATCACAATAGCTAAAAACGAAGAATATTTGTTACTACTTGTAACATTGATAAATTAAAATTTTAACAAAATTCATGTTGGTTTAACTAATAGAATACCATATATATTGGGCACCATACAATGAACATAACAAATCTGCACCTGTTTTGAATGATTTTTATTAATGTTGCATGCATTCTAAAGCAACACAATTACTATTGGCAACAGACCCTGTAATTTTGCATCACGGTCTAGTAACGAAGTAAACACCCCTGAGCTAGTATTTTAATCTTCCATATCACATAAGAACTCGAGCCTCAGCAGATTTAATATGCATCAGCTCATCTATACAACTCTTTCAGTATCACAAGGACATGAACCCAAGACTTGTCAATGCCAGCCACACAAGCTCGCAATCATGACCACCTCAACTACTGTGGTCACTCAAATGATAAGGAACCCACCAGAATTGGTATATCATATTATTACATTAGTCTATGAGAAGGGATCAATAAAATCAATACCTTTTCCTTCACAAAACAGTTTGAAGGAATCAATACCCAAGTCTTAATTTATATAAAAAATTTATTTAGAAATTAGGAAAATAGAATATAAATGAATGATTTTTATGAATAAAAAGTACATGTACTGTGGGAGCACTTTTCAAAGGGGAATTTTTTATTTAAGAACAATGTAGAGAATAAAAACATGGGGAGTTGATAGAAAATGAAATGATGTCAGAAACTTAAATAATTATAATATTTAAGTTCAACAAAGATCACAGTTACATTTTTCTATCTCTTTTCATGTTCTTAGCAGCACATCTTTTTTAAAGGGAATTTTTATTTAAATAAAAATGTATAGAAAAAAAATATATGGGAGATTGACTACTGTACAAAAGGAAACATGACAAAATATGAATGAATTATTTAAGTTCTTGGTATAGAGTTGAGCAAAGATTCCAGCTGCTTACGCATTTTTTTCTGATCATCAGCTGTACATTCCAAAATAGCAGCCTGGAATTTCTGGTTATACGAGCCCCTGCAGTCTGACCGGCACGCATTAATATATTCTTCTAGAACTGCTTTGGCATTTCTTAAGTCAGATTTCATTATAACCAATAAATCATCATATAATTTGTTGACATTATTTAAAGCTTTTTGTTGAATTTCATTCCTTGGTATGCTCACACTGATTTCCACCGTAAGTGTCCTATTTAGTAGTCGCTGAGCTGTAATTTCAATTTCCTCTTTTTCACCTGCAAAAAAATCATTAGTAACTCACTCTGTCATTGAATATTTATATGTAGCTATAGTTAAAAATAAATATATATCTCATTATGTTTCTCAAATACACATTTCTAAAAAATGAGAAAAAAAATCATCCACGAGTGAATATTAACGTCACACTATTCAGCTGCACAAGGGCTTTTGATGCCCTTGAATGTACCTTGTAATTTTGAACCATGGTCAACCCATCTGAGCTGGCATCCCCCTCTTCTACCTTTCACATTACACCCACGGCAGGAGTTTGAGCATTGACAGATTTT
>BMAV01020640.1:94494-109731 GCA_019973955.1 Trichonephila inaurata madagascariensis | reverse complement strand
TATAAATAAGATGCTCGCCGGAACGGCGGGGAGTCTGGATTAAACCAGCGAGTAGTGAGGATTGTTTTGACTAGCGATTAGCTTGGCTGTGCTTGTGAATAATCTGTACTTACGTGTATTTTTAAACACTGTTATTGTGTTTGATTGCTGTTGAAGGTGTGAAGACCTTCGGATATTTACTCTGTGAATATTGCTGCTGAATCCTGTATTTAAAGGATTGGATTTTTGATAATAAATTTGCATCGCTCTTAAAGAACTGTTTATTTTCTTTGTGATTGTTTTGCATAAAATCCCCGAACCCTCGGATCTACGTAACAATACTTACAATAAAAAAAAAACATTTTCTTTATTTACCATCTCTATATATTATTTTTGAACTAAATTTTCTATTTTTTAAAAATAGTATGCAAATTGCATCTGGTTTTTATATGATATAATAGCACTTTCACATTTCAACCATTATTTATTATACAATATTAGACAGTTACTGCACAAAATGTGTACATAAATTTTCGAAATAAGAAAGCATTATTACAATAAAAATAGCATTTTAACCACTTTTGCAGTAGAATCGTTTAGGAATACAAATATCACATCGAAACAGGTGTAGGAGAACTAATCTCACACAACATTTTCAAACTTTCAAAACAGAAGTGAAAAGTCTATTCAAACGGCCGAACAATAGACGGTAGGACAAAACTGAAAGTCTTCCCATCATTATAATAGTAAGGTCAATATATTATAACGGGTTTTGCGTTTTTATAAAAAAAAAAAAAAAAAGTGTATTTTGTAAGACCATGTAGATGGGAAGTAATCATCCCAAGACCCCCGAAAGGGTTAATACCATTTGAAAGTGTATAAGTTATATTTTCATATAATTTAATTTAGAAGCGTTGAATGATATAATTGCCGGAAACGTTTTTGGAATAATTCTCGAAAATATATTTTTCAACTGGCAATAATATCGATGTCTTATTATCCATTAATCGCTACCTATTTCCCAATCACTTTTGCAATCGACGATTGTTAATAGGCTCAGAATTGTTGATTGAGCTATTAAAATTTTTAGAAAGAACTTTTTATGATATACTTTGTTATTATTATTATCCATTATAAGTATAATTGCTAGGCAATAAACAATTTGTTATTAACATTGTGTCATTTTCACTTACAAAATAGTAGTTAAAAATCAAAAGTTCATTGAAGGTATTTATTTTTGTTTTATGTATTCAGTATATAATTTTGATGATGAATACAACTGGAAATTTTTATTGTGAAATAGTTTAAAGTATAGGCAGAAGAGTAAAAAGTACTGGCCAGGCTATGTTTTCATATCACAGTCGTAAAAGTGGCTGCCTCAAGAAATTTAAGTATGCAACAAGACGAATCACGAGAAATTAGCATAAAGAGAGCTATCTATTAACATTTTAATACCTGTATTAACCCAGTAGAGGGCCTGCCACCAGGTGACACAAAGGGAATATCCATTTAAACCTTCCGATATTTTATGGTCTTTTAAGAGTTCAAAAATATTTTCTTTAGGAATATTTTTATGTACTACTGAACCATATTAGAAGATTTTTAGTGCCCAAACAATCTCTTAAATCATAAAACAGTTAAATATACAAGTCACAATAAACGAGAAAAAAAGTAACTTTTATAAAATTGTATCATTATTGTACTCTCCACACTTCACACTTTTGTTGAAAAAGCCTAACATTTAAGAGTTGTTAAATGTTAAACTTGGTAAATATGTCGTAAATATTGATTTCCGATACTGTACTGACATTAATAACTGCATCATGCATGAAGACATCAAGTTGCAGGGAGTGATGCCATACTTATAAATTATAACCGAATTCGAAAACCAATTACTTTAGCTATATAAAACGCAATAATGGTTTACATACATACCTTAAAATCCGGCGTATAACGCACACAGCCATATAACGTGCATGCGCTTTTTGACGAAGGAACTTGAAATGTACGTGCGCAATGCTTTTATGTTTTGAAGTAAATTATTCAAGTATTATAGCAAGCTTTATAAAAAAATAGTATACGTCTATAACTATAACCCCTTAAGTTCATAAGGAATGCCATTTCCTTTAAATAAACAACATTTCGATATATGTGGAAGTCTAATTTATTTTCTATGCTCATCTTTTTCTTTTTTTAGAACTCTCATTTTTGTACCCGGCGTATAACGCGCACTTGTAAGTTTTGATCTCTTTTTTTTTGTCTTAAGAGAACGCGTTATACGCCGGATTTTGCAATTAGATTTCAAACAGTAGACAACATTATACAGGTGTTTTATTTTTAAAGGCGATCCGTATTTATTAAATAACTTTAATTGAACAATTTAACCTTTTGTTCAGTCTGTTTTGTTAAAATGTTTCTTTAGAATAATTAATGCTTAGTTCCTATGCGTTAAAAAATTAAAAAAATTAACATAATACATCCACCAAAATTGGTCATCGGCCTTGCACGAGTCCGTATGTCAGTAAAGAAGGAATAATTCTTCATTAAAAATTTTACGGTACAAAATTAATTTGAGCTTTTATTGTACCTCATTTAATGAAGTATCTTTTATAAGAAACTTTGTAAATAAACAAAATAAACAAAATGTGCATTTTCTGAGCAAAAAAAGGTAAGAAAATAACAAGAAAAAGGTAACCTTCTTATCTACTAATTAATCATCATTATCAAAATGTTTCAGAAATATTACAAAGTTTTACTAAGTACAAAATTTTTTAACCCCTCACCTTGTTTTACTGTTTTAATTATGTAAGAATTGCTTTAAATAATGCAACAAAAAAAAAAAAAAAAAGGAGTAAATCATGAAAGGTATCATTTTTTGAAAAATCTTTATGTAAAGTAAATGCATTTGTGAAAATTTTTTAAAGTTTTAAAAAAATTGATCTTCATAATTGACGCAATTACTCCAGTAATAATGTTAATAATAATAAATTACAATTTTTCTATCTTGCTTATTTTTTTTTATCCGAGTTGTGCATCAAAAACAGTACAAAGTCACTGCTTATTTTCTTCAAGCTTAGATTGAGAAATGGCTTATAGTGCGATAATTTCTTCATATTTATATTATACGACGTTTATTAAAACACAACTTGAATTATGTTTGGAATCCATTAACAAGCATTACATGATATCCGCTTTTCTTTAAAATTATATTTTTAAACTATATTAAATTGGTATTTTAACTTTTTGACAAGTTTCTTTAATTAGAAAATATGCAGTTGCATCTATAAAACGATGTAAGTTTTAATGATGTAAATTTGTTCGCAATGAATTTTTGTGGTTGAAAGGATTTTCTTTTTGGGTAAATCGCTATTTTTATGCAGTTTTGTAGAGATTTTTGCATATTATTGGTATACTTTTAGGCCTATTTCTCTATAGAATCGTTGCATAATTAATTTTTTTCATTACTTTACAGATTTTAATGTTTTCTTAACAAAGCTAATTTGCTATTAGACGAATTATTCGAAATTTTGAAAATAACATTGGAAACTGTCAAATTATAATTTTTTAATTCTTCAATAAATATATAAGTAATATCAGAATGTTCAAAGTTATAGAATTTATAATTCATCAAAGCAATTCTAAAAACATAAAATTCAAACAAAATTTGCTCTATTCGAGAATAATTGCAGGATAATTACTGTATACTTTCTAACATAATCCGATTCACGTATGAGCCGAGAGTGCGCTTTTTCTTCAAACATTTACTCAGAATTTGAAACCCGTATATAAGGTAGCTTACAAAAATTCCTAGTAATTTTCAAACATGGCAAAAATGTTGCCAAAAAGGAGGACTATTTTCTAATACAATTGCTGTAAAGTACAACCCCAGACGCCAATTATGATAGTTTTATTTTTGGTAATTCTATCTGGAGCTAACATATTGATACGTAGATCCGGTTCGAGGATTTTATGCAAAACAGACAAAGAAAATAAACAGTTCTTCAAGAGCGATGCGAATTTATTATCAAAAATCCAATCCTTTAAATACAGGATTCAGCAGCAATATTCACGGGGTAAATATCCGAAGGTCTTCACACCTTCAACAGCAATCAAACACAATCATCAGTGTTTAAACATACACGTAAGTAAAGATTATTCACAAGAACAGCCGAGCTAATCGCTAGTCAAAACAATTCTCACTACTCGCTGGTTTAATCAAGACTGACTGGTTGCGGCTGGCCCTCCTATTTATAGGCGCGACAGAAACTTCCAGAAATTTAACCGCTCGTTTCATCGAGCGTGACGTTAATGGAGAGATCCACTACTTTCTAGAAGAATCCAGAGGGATTCAAACTCGCCAAATTGGCCACGAACTTGGTCGCCAAAAATGATGCCAACTTGACTCTACCACCAAGATTTCGTCAAGTTCTCATTGAATCGCCATTATAACGTAAGATGTGACATTGCTTGTGAATAGTACAGTTTTAACATGAAATAAATATAACATAAAGTAATATAAATGCATTAAACACCCAAATACAAGTTATTTACACTATTTACACAAAATTCGTAACAATATTTTTTCCATTCATTTGTTATCTTATGCACTATTTGTAGCAGTTATATTTGTTGCGTCATTTTTTGTTGTAAGGAAAATGAGCTGGAAGAGAAATTCATTCATGATAAGTGATCATCGACCTATGTCTCTTGTCCTGGAGGAAAAACTGACCACATTATACATGAATACATTCAGACATCGAAATGAATGAACGGGAATTTTACTAACTATTTGGAAACTTGGATTCTGAGATTGACTTTAAATTTATGTGACTGTTTTTTTCTTTTATAAAAAATATCCATTTAAAACACTGAAAAAATTAGATTAAAATCGCTAACGAAAAATGTATTAAAAAAGTCGTTTTTCCAGCATCACATTTTTTTTTTACCTAGATTAAAAGATGATCCATGTGTATAAGCCAACCAACCCCCTACTTTAACATTAAAAAATTCCAAAAATTTCGGTATGCACACCGAAATATACGGTACTTGCTTTTTAATTATTAATTGAGAAATTCATTACATACATATATATATATATATATATATATATAAAATAAAAGTGAAGAAGTACTAAAACCTACAGTGCTAAAGCAGGAAGAAATTGGAATTCACCAGACACAACAAATGTAGATACAAAAAAGTCTTTGGACTAAACTGGACACCTATTATGATTTCTAAAGATGTCGCTGAATTAGGCCAGCAAATTAGGGTTAGCAATGCTTTATGGATCCAACCTTCCCCGTACAGCAAAAACTTTCGACATAATAGGGGAAAAAAACAACAACCCAAGTTGAAAAGTTAAGCCTAATACAACACGTGGAAGAAAAACCTGATTTTATATTAAAATGAAGCTAAGAAAAGAGAACAATAATAAATGTCTCAAGGAGAGGAATAATAATATGTATATATATATATATCGAAGTAGAATTTTATTTTCAGCATTTAGTTTATAACGAAACACCTTATTAGTATTTCCTTTCTGGTTTGAGAAAATTGGAATATGTATGAAGATTCGTTTTTAGTTATGATTGCGTGAGATTACAACATTTAGATCGAACCAGGTGTTCGGGTATTGATTAGTCATGAAAAATGAGTGTGGAGAGATGCCGGAGTTAAATAGGGTTAGATCTCACAATCACTCTATATATATGGTGATTAAATTAAGAGAATGATATTGCATCTCAAGTGTCGACCTTGTCACTTGACTATAGTTCTACATTACGACATCTTTTATCATTTATCAGCGTGTTGCTCAAAACGACGTTAATAAAAAAAAAGCGAACTCATAAGATACATTTACATATAGTTATTAGCTGTTATCCGCCCTCTTGGCTGGATATTTAATAATGTTGTACGACTCTCAATATTGTTTAAGGATATTAATATCTAAGACCTAGTATTAAGCTTTCGATGTTGTTGAAAAACATTCTTATAATCTTTGCCTCTTGATTTAAAACAGAGTTTCTCAATTTTTTTTTATCTCATACACCCCTTGCTATATTTTCCAATTTTGAGTAGACCCCTCATTACTTAATATTGAATGAATTCATCAACTTAAATATGTTTTTGATAGCTAGTATAGAGCTACTTACTTAAAAAGATTAAAATTTTTAACTCAAGTGAAGTGTTGAATGAAAAACTTTAGAAAACGGAAACATCTTAATTTTAAACATGTATTAATTAAATTAAAATTTAGTTACTGTTATACAAGTATGTTATTGTTGTTTAAAATCCCTTTGGAGCAGAAAATAAAATATAAAATAACTGTTATATAAAATAACTGATTAACAAATAAATGGTTTTAATGGGAGGGATGAATCAAATGTTTTTTAACAAATTTTCAACATGTGGCATCAATTTTGTGGGGTTGAATTCAGTTAGTTGCGACCAGTTTTTTTTCTTTCTGTTATGAAGATCAGCAACCGGGCTGAAATTTCTTTCCACTAAGAAGAGCAATTAAAAACTTTCTCCCGATATTGCATAATTCGTCATAGATAGATATGTTTATATTATAATCAAGTACTACGTAAGCAAATATAAGAAACAGCCCCTGTATATGTGGAATATTTATTCCGTTCATTAAAAGTTGAAATTAAAGTTACGAACTGGTTAAATGACAGCCACAATCGTAGATCCCCATCGACACCTCATGGACCCCCAAATTTTCATCCTGCTGACATAGACTCCTCATAGGCCATCGTAGACCCCTCGGGGTCGATATAGATCACTTTGGGAATCAATAATTCAAAAGGACAGAAGTTTCATTTCTCAAACGGAAGCAGAATTATCTTTTACGCCCCATAACACCCCTTCTTCTCAGAATAGATTTCCGCAAAGCACATTCTTAGCGGTTGTGTACTCAACAAAAGAAACATGCCTACCGAATTTCAAGTATGTAGTTCTTGAGATTTTTTAAAGAGTGAATGAGTGAGTCGCTTTTCTCTCTCTCTCACATAAGTATATAGATTAATTTACAGGTAACGTAACTAACACACTCCATAATTTCCCTTTTAATATTTCAATTAATATTATTTAAATGCAGTCTGAAGTTTTAATAAAATAAATTGAACAACTGAAAGCCGATTGAGATATTACAGTTCTTATCTTAAAAGTTTTGAATGGGTTCAGAAAGAAATTATGAATAAAAAATGTAAAAAAGAGAGAAAGGTATACAATATTTATTTAGTGAACACATAAGTGTGTTTTCCTATTTAGACTTCATCATGTTTGTAGGTTAAACAGAAATACGTTACTTTAAAAAATTTAGGGAAAATTTAGGCGAGATTTAATTATTAGTTTATCGAATTATGAGGCGTAATTAAATACATTTTTGTTTTCTTTTTAAGAACTAAAGATTAATATTTGATGAATTTTTTTTTCGAAAAAAAGGGGGGGGGGGAATATGAGCCTGGTTATTTTTTTTTAAGAATTGTAACCAAAACATATTTTGCTTTGTTTTCCTCAAATAATTCATCTCTGACATATAAATCAATTGCTAATGGAGAAAAATAAAATGGCCGTAATGGTTTTTTCTATTAAACTAGAAAATAGCTGGATGGATGAAATAACTATTTTGTTCATAAAAATCTTCGAATTCCTCCGAAGAATTTCTTTGAGCAAGGGTACGTTTGTAAATAAATAAATTTTACTTAAAAAAATGACTTAAGGCAGTGCTTCTAAAACTTTCAATATTTGCGACCCAATTTTCAATCACAATTTTCATCTCATCCTTCCATACAATAACAATGTATTGAACTCAATAATAATATGCTTTAACATAAAGCTACAATACGACTTTAATTATAAACCGTACAAATTAACAATATAAGTATTAAATTTTGTAAGAATATTATGTATGACACACAAGTCCATAGAGTCACTGGTAATTATTCAACTTGTTCTTAATTTAGTATTGTTAAAATAATTATCAAATAAATTGTGCTGTACTGATACATTTACAAGTGCAAATGTATCAGTGTAAATGTGTATTTTATTTTTCATTATGTCAATGTATTTTATGGCTTCCTTTTAGTAAATTAATAATTTTTTAAAAATAATCGTTTGTTTTTGACATTTCAGTATGCTCGCATCCCTCAACTAGGGTTAACACCCCCTAGGGGGCGCCCCCCACAGTTTGAGAAACGCTGACTTAAGGAAAGTTTTACATTTCTTAAGTAAAAGATGCATTATTTTATTAGAAGTAAATACAGTACTGGGATTTTATCAAAAAAGACGACGAACTCGTAATTGTCATATTAGTAATGTCGTAATTTTCCTATTAGTTTCAACATTTTTGTGTCATTATTAAATATATTTAAGAAGCATGTACATCTTTTTAATGCATTCTGCTTATTACTACTTATTGTTTAAATTACAAAAAAATAAAATGATTAATAATTCCTTTTTATTTATTTTTATATATTTAAAAAAGGGGCCTGAATTTTGTTGAGTAGTGCCGAAATATTTTTAAGGTCATTGATTTGAGCAAACACACACACGTATGCATGCATACACACAGAGAGGAAGAGAGAGAGAGAGAGAGAGAGAGACAAAAAGAAGAGAGAGAGAAGGAAAAAAGAGAGACAGAGACAGATTGGAGACAAACAAGTGGATAGATAGACAGAAAAATATATGTTTTTCCCATTAGATTGTTTTCAGAATTAATCCTGGATTATGTCCAAAAGCCTTGTTTTCCATACCAATATCCAGTTTTAATTAAATTCATTATTTTTTTTAAAAAAAGGATTTATTATAAAATGTAATTGAAAAGATTCCAATTAATGCAGTCCTTAATAAACCTGGAAGAAGAATCTTATTCAACAGGAAATGACATATCCTTGTAGTACATTTTTGATTTTGATATAAATAACGAGATTATCAAACATGTAAATTATATTTTGCGCTGGTATATTTTGAAAATTACTAGTAATTGTTCTTGAAATGTCGAACAAAATCGGGGAAAATTTACATTTAATATAAATGTAGAAACTGCAATTTAATTAAGTTTCAAAAAGAAAAAAAAAGTTATTTCACCTTTTATTATTATTTTACTCTTTATATAATATTTTACTCTTTTGAAATATAAATAAACATTGAAGAGATGTATCAAGTGAATTGAAAAAAATGTTGTATATAAAACTCTATTAAATTACTCAACATTTATTTGTCCTATTTTGAAAGAATAAATTATAGTTTGTATATTGGTT
Organism: Trichonephila inaurata madagascariensis; assembly: GCA_019973955.1. Taxonomy (NCBI): domain Eukaryota; kingdom Metazoa; phylum Arthropoda; class Arachnida; order Araneae; family Nephilidae; genus Trichonephila; species Trichonephila inaurata. The sequence goes on along the minus strand of BMAV01020640.1, from coordinate 100,486 downwards.
TTGTATTTAGCATTTTCATTTTTTTGTAGAATAAAGCAATTAGTTTGCATATTATTTAATTTATCTATATAAAGTTCTTTTATTGAAAACTTTTTTAATAGCATTTGTATTTATTTATATGAACTTAAACGTATTTCATGTTTCGTCTTATTTTTCATACATTTTTTATTTATAAACAAAATTTAAAGAGAGGTAACATGTTTAGTAACAACATTAAATGAATTGTCCATAATTTTCTGTAATTCATCCGTTTTGAGTGAATATAAGAGAATTAATATATTTATGAAAGAAAGCTGGACTTTTTTATTTTTTTAAAAGAGTTTCTAATGGTTGTACTTTCTCATTTTATTACAAGCAGTTCACATAGTATTAATTTTTTAATTAGTATTATAAATTTAATAAATATTTTCATTCCGAAGTTGCATATTTTTGAGAAAGTGCTTTTTTTTGTAAAATGTCTTTGTTAAATTATTGTTGTAAATAGAGATTTAATGAATTATATAGTTTTATAATTCCAATAAGTCTACAAAATAGTTTTAGAAGAGACATAATTCATTTTTTACTTTGGATGTAATACGAAACTGTGTATAGAAATCCAAATGGCAATGATATCTAAGGAAATTGTTGCGTGAATGATTCATATGACATTTCTATACTGGAAAGTGCATAATAAAACTTTAAAGGAAAATTCTCACCGTACATACAAGTTTCATACAATAATTTAATAAGGCACCATCTAGTAAAATAATCACTTTTCTTAACATTCTCCTTTTAATGTCAACTCAAAGAATATGATTTGTAAAATAGAATGCTCTCTACATCCAATGGTAACAAGACAGAAGAAAATGCAATCATTGTTAATTTTATCCACCGACAGGTTGTTTTTAGTTGCCAGTAAATTATCGTACCTGACTACGTTTCAAATTAAAGCGGTACATGTACACTTAACACTTATCTGTATACATTCAATAAAACAATTCAATCGCATAGCCTCTTAGTGACTAAAACTATTTTTTACAAAACTTTGTATGCAACTTTTTAAAAAATTATATTGTTTTAGTAGATGCAAGAAATAAATATTATAAGTAATATAAAAATTCTCGTTCATTATAATTTCAGCTTCTAACAAGAAACATCAAAAGACAATTTTATATAATTAACTAGCTCTTGATTATTCTGTTAATTCTTAACAAAGAATAATACATTTTGATTGTGGTAGATTTGATCCTTTTTTAGTAAGTGGAATTACGGTAAACGAGTTAGTTATTTCAAAAGCAGTTTTTAATCCGTTTATCTCATTAGTTGCATTGAAAAGAAATTATTATTCTCAGCGCATGCTTAGAAAAAGAATTCTGTAAAAAGAAAAGCTCACGCAAGCTTAATTGGCTCATGTGCACACGCACATTTATTTGTATATCACACTCCATGCACTTAAAATTTTTTAACTCCTCCCACGAACTTACATTTTTATATTATTCGTATTTATTAGGGAAAAAAAACAGCACTTGCGTTTTCGGTAAGTGGTAAAAACAAGGGGAAAAAAAGACATTTAATTAACTTTCTTAATAACCCCAATCTAAATTTAAAAAGAACGTTAATTAATTCGATCCTATTTACACATTATCACTTCACGATCAACAGTTTCGAATCCCCTTTTCGAACCATCAGGTGTCCCACTTACGGGACCAAGAACTTTCCTCATGAGGGGGTGCATCAGGAAAGGGCCACGAAACAGTAACCGATTTCCCGCGCGCGCTCTCGTGACCGAATGCGAAGGTATGCACCACCCCTGGAACACGGAGAGCAAAGGATCATGCGGTTGCGTGGCAACCACCTCATCTAGTACCGCAGCGCCCCCTGCACAGCTCGAGCTCTCTATTCTCCAGTATTTTCCTAATTCTCATCTGTCGGACAGTATTCCTATTTTGATGCTGTACTTTAAAACCTTTTGAGATGCGGAAGATGGAATTGTGTGTGTACGTTTTTGTGTATGCGCCTCAAGAATAGGATGTGTTTTTCTTAAGATTCAAAATATCGATGGAGACGGTAAAATTTTTAAATTTTCTGTGATGTGCATAGGATGATGGTTGAGGTGATTTTTTTTATTGTTTACGATGAGTATTGTTTAATTTAAAGTTGTTTGGAGGTGAAAAAAGAAATAATATTAAACTCCGATAATTTTCGCAGTAAGTTTCATATTTATCTCTCTATATCCATATATTTTATCCTCTTGAATCAGTAATTTTATCAATGTTTCTACCTAGATATTATTGTGAGATTGTGATACTGTTAGTGCAATATTTATGCGTTTTTCATGATTAATATACGATATTATGTACTGTGATTGATGAAAAAAATTACCTATGAAGGTCCTTTCGAACATTGAACAATAGTGTGAAGATTTGTTTGCTATTTATTATCGCATATCATCTACGCGGTCTTTCAATTTCTCGATATATATCTGATATTATTATATAAATATCTCTAGAAATTATCATATTTAAGTTACAGCAACTTTTCAAAACGTATCTTGTTAGGATTCGTGTGAGTGGTGCCAAAAAATATAACTCAATTTATGATACTTAATATTTTGTATAATATTCAAATCGCTTCGATAGAGTAATTCTTTAAAAATGTTTATAAAAAATAATTACTATAGAACGATAGAAGTAATTACATACTCAATGTGATATAAAATATTAAAGTAATCTTCTTCTTGATAACTAATATTTCCAGCTTGAATTTTTCTCTAAAACATTTATAAACCTAGATACGGCACTAATGTTTAAAAAGAGAGAAGAACTTATAAACTAAACAATAGGGCTTTATGTACTTATAAGCAATTAAGTAATTTAAGTCCGCACCATCGTCACTGATCTCTTCAATTGTCTTTTGAATTTAAGCAAATTTATTTCATCCGGTATATCTTAAAATGAGCAATTTATGGTCCTGAAAGCTTTGAAGAATACGAAATATCTCCCAATTAACTTTATTAAATGAAATATCTTATTCAATTTGAGATCGTCACGTGTGTTTTTTGATGACTGTGAAACCGAATGGATGTGCATGTATTTAAATAAGAAACTAACGGCATTATATAATGTATATGGATAAGAAGAACAATTCGATTTATTTTTAAAAAACTTTAAAACATCAGAAGCTTAACTAAATTCATATAATATTCCTAAATTCAAGAGTGCTATTATTTTTATTTTCAAGAAAAACTGTAATAATTTTACGAAGGTTTTAATGCTTATTTTGAAATAAGAACAATAAATTCTACGGTTACAGTTTATACCAGTAATTATTATGAAATATTCTTGATTTCGAAGCACCTCAAACAATGAGAAATAAATAAATCCGCTTAGATTCTAAAGCGAAACAGATTAAAATTAAAGCAGAGTTCTATTCTTAGAAGCTCACATACTTGAATGGAATTTTATTTTTGTCTGTCTGACGTAAGCCCAGTCTGAAGAAAGTATCAACGATTTTTTCTAAGTGTAATAAAAAACCTTTTAATGCCACATTTCTGTAATCCAACTAATAAAGATTATGTCTGTATTTCATAGCATATTAATCAAATCACGTACTGGATTGACGGAAATAAACTATGTGATAATGACCGGATATGCTGTTTTCTCTTGACAAATTAACAAGAGATCTTTGAAACAAAACTGATATACAAACCACTCAGAGAAGTAAAATAAATATAATATTACCCCCCAAAAATTTAGAACCGACGTTAATGTGATTATTTAAGGCTTGGAACAATTTACGTGATATTTGAATTCTTAGCTATTCAATATTTCGATGCATGCATAAAGCGAAAGAAAATCGTCTGCAAAAATAGAATAGTGATTTATGATTTATATGTGTGGAATATTTTGCTACTAGAAGCAGAGTGATTTGAGACATTTTCCTAAGGAATACTTGTTATTTTCTGGACACCAGTGATTGCTTCAGTATTCCACAATGGATGGACGTTTATCACCACAATATGGATCTCGACATTCTCTAAATAAAATTCATACGAGTCCGCGGTCTTCGCTGACCGTTTATGACAGGAGTCTTGGAGTAGAATCCCCATGGTTCAAAGGAAGATCTGAAGAAAGGTAAGAATATTTTGCTTGATTATTACATCTAGTTATTTTTATTTGACGTATTGCGATATTTTAAAAATATCTCGCAACAATCAACGTTTGGGTTTATTTACTTATATAAGAATGTCTTTGAATCGGAAATATTCCATTTTGTTGTGTAATTTCAATTAAATGTCTTTAATTGTACGTCATAAAGTGTTATTTAAAATTCTAAATGGCAGCACTTTTTTGTAATAATTCGCAGCAAATGACAATTTTGGATGCGTACGTTGACTTTGTTTAGAATACCTAATTTATATTTTATCTTTGAAAAGAAAAACGTTATAATATGTAACAGAATAACATATAACAGACCAACATATTAGAGGTTTTTATATACACATGATGTTTCTTTCAGAGCTATACAATAATTTTTGATTGAGACATTTGTAAGTTAAACCACACCATATAGCAACCATAGAATTTTGGAACAAATATTAGTTAAAACTACTTACGGCATATCTTATGAGAGAAGAACAGAAATACATAAATTATACAGGAATATGAAATACAAATCATTTCCTATTTTAAATAAACAACAATTGTTGGACTATTGTTCGAAATTTCAGTAACAGAAGTCATGAAATACATTCATAATTGTATTAAATTTCGTAATAATATCAGAAATATATAAATTTCTGTTTTCACAATTCCAATTCATGTTCCATGTATATTTTCTCGTTTTAAATTATTTAGAGAGTTACTTTAAAAGTGGTATGAATTTTAAGATTAAAAAAATTGTCAGCTTATTATTTCCATTTGAAGAAACAATAAGAATTTTTTTAAAAATAAATTTGTGCGGTAAGCTAAATGTGTATATAGTAGAATGGTTTGCTTAACAGCTTTATAACTTCAAGATAAAAAATATTTTCTTGTTGAATGATGTGTAATAGTTCACAATGCCGTCTTCAACGTATGATCAAATATAAGTTCAGTTAAATAAAAAACACACCATTACTTAAAATAAGTTTTAGTTCAATTAAGAATTAAGCATAATAATATAATATGCACAATAGCGTTAATTTTTTTTGACACATATACAATAGAAGCATTCATAGAAAATTTATACTGAAATCCAGCTGAGACTGTCGGCAATTAAAAAAGAACATGATCTTGGAATTTTTGTTAAAATTAATTATGATTTGGGAATTTATGATTGAAATTTATTCTAATAGATTTTCTCCGCTTATTCACAGTATGTTATATATATACATTGAAAGATTTAATTTAAAATGATTAAAATATAGTAAAATCGTAGATTATATAAAAACCATTATGCATATGTCAAAAAATAAAATTTTTTCAGAATGGTCAATGGAATGTAAAACGTGCGCTAGTTTGCTTAGAACTTTTTTCAGAAATGTTTCGTTCAGAGACACGCAAAAAAACTATCTATTCTTAAAAAATATAATTGGTTAAATTTTTGTTGTAAAAAACTACACCGCACTCTTTATTTTACACGGTCTTTTTTTACATGATTTTGAAATAACATGGTACACGAATGTAACGATTTTTTTTCACACGAATTTTTTGTTCTAACTCGTATTCTTGAAAAATGTGTGGATTAGTGCCCTTTCGGAGGAGGACGATTCGATTGAATTTATGACAGTTTACGATAATAAAGAAGTCGATAATGAGGAAGTTGAAGATGAAGTTCAGCTATTAACAGCTGAATTAATACGCGAGGGCTAGAGGTTTGCTTCATGTATGGAATAACATTTTCTTACTCGTGATCCTAACATAGAGTACGCAGTAAAATTTCAACATAATCTTCTGTGTAGATAGATATCAAGAATTATATGAGCAACTTTTGAGCCCCCCCCCCGCAAAAAAGGCCCCGAATTTAGAATTTT
>BMAV01020640.1:77138-94394 GCA_019973955.1 Trichonephila inaurata madagascariensis | reverse complement strand
TTTTTTTATTTTAACAAGAATTTTTTGCTATAGCACGAAAAAAGTTCTTCATCTGAATCAAAGCCGAAAGTTGTGCTAGACATATCTGACACATCTACTGATGATAGCAATTTTGATCCAGTTCGCAACAAACGTGCATGCTTTTTATCAAGTTGCGATGCGTTAGTTGTTAGTAGTTTTACTCCCAATTTCTATTTGAAATTTTATATGTTGTATGTACTTATAGACTAAATTTTCACTGTACACTAATTAAAAATTTTTTTTGTGATAAAAATGAATTGTTTTTGTTTTATAAATCTGTAACACATGGATTTTATTATTCCTTTTTTTGGATGTTTTTTTTTGGAAAATATTTAGTTTTTTCATCTTACACGGTTTTTTAAATTTGTGAAACATATCCCCAAATTTACCATTTGTTGCATGCATTTTTTTACACGATTTTTTTGCACGGTTTTTTAAGGAACGTATATACTGTGTACAAAGGAGTTGGGTGGATTTGTTTTCAATTTTTTTTGTTAATAATTAAATTCTGGGTTTAGTAAATGTCACTGATTCTAATGTAATTGCGTATTGCAAAGGGAACAATCTAACAATAATGATAAGCATATAATAGCTTTCATTTTTATTGTTTAAGAGTACTTCCACCTTTAGGGATATGATTAAATCTTTTATTTAAAAAATAGTTTTCCAAAATGTATTAAGAGACGAATTCTTAAGTATTCCTTTTGAAAATGATTTTTTAATATTGAATTCGTAGAAGTTATCGATAAAATTGGCCACATATATTTGTCATCATTGTAGAAGTATTTAGAATAACAGAAATAGTATCAATATGTGAAACAATCTTTACATTTTAAATATTTGAAATAGCTGGATTTCACGGACTACTGAAAAACGTTATTTAAAATTAAACCTGAGATTTGTATAAATAATAAAGAATGGTTAATAATAATAATAATTTTTTTCAATTTGGAATGTACAGTTGGATCCCGATTTAACGAACTCCTATTTAATGAATTTTTCACTTTTCCCAATGAAAAAGAAGGCAGTCTCCGAATTTAACGAATAATAAACCCCGAATTAACGATCTATTTCGACAGCTGAATTTTTTTTATTAGTTTTTATTTGAAAAAATTGGATTTTCTTTTAAAAATGTTCTTTTTGTCCGAAATCGAAAAAGGAATTTTTTTTGTAAGTAGAGATTTTCGATGAGAAAGGGTGATGATGAATGATGAGTGTAACCTATCGTGCAAGTTTTGAATAGGACAGGAAACTCCTTTCTTATCTCATCCCACTCCACAACGAAGGGGATTATTTAAGATTTTAACGATTATTTTACATTTGTTGACGGACTGCCTAATTGTGCAATTGAAGTTCAGAAAATTGTTGATTTGTCGTAGCCAATGAATAGCAAATCTGATGCAGAAATTAATAATGAAACTCTTATCAAAACTGCTACAATTTTTAGTGCTTTACATCGTTTGGAAACTGTAAAAAATACCTTATGCAGCAGAATGTAAATGACGCATTGTTTTCTTCTCTGCATAAAGTCGACAACAAAACTCTTTCGAGCCAGGAATCAAAAAGATTGTCAAACATCTATTAGCATTTTAAAATTTCCAATTAACTGGTGAGTAAAAATTCGCTAATTGCATTTCTAGTTGTTGGATAAAAAGTGTGTAGTTTTCAACTGTGGATATTTTGTGTGCAGTTGCTTGTTATAGGATTTTCAAAAGGTCAGTGCAAGCAATTTACATTTTGCCTGAACCCCGATATAACGAATAACCCCGATTTAACGAACAAAATGTTCGATCCCGAGGATTTCGTTAAATCGGGGTCCGACTGTATATTTCTTTTTTAAATTATTCATTTAATTTACAGCATATTTCTTGAGATTATTGTAATGGTGTAATTGATTTGAGTCTTTATTTATGTAATGATAAATATTGTATAAATTTACATTTAAGGTATCCGACTACGTTCGGAACCGTGATTTTAAAAAAAGCGCATAAATGGATAATTTTCATGATATTTAGTGTCACTTAGATTAGAATACATGTATAAAATTGTTTTAAGGACATTTTGACAAAAAAAATTATTTAAATACAATATTTCGGCAAAAAATTAACTTAGAATAACCTTTTTTCAAAATCTCCTTTAGTGAAAAATGCTTTTATTATAATAATATTTTGCCTGTATATAGCTCAGACCTCTGTACAGAGGCTCAACTATGATTTTCAAAAAATTCACATTATTTTCAGAGTTACAACCCATTGAAATAATTATCGCCGTTTTTTTCTTAAAATGTCTCTCCTCTGTTGTCATAAAACATGGATAAACCCAATTCTAAGATATATATTTCAAAAATTCTAGTTGAGCCTCCGTACAGAGGCCTGAGATACATACAGACAAAATATTATTATAATAGAAGCATTTTTTTACAAAAGGAGAATATTTTGAAAATGGGTCATTCTACGTTCATTTTTTGTCAAAATATTGCACTTAAATAATTTTTTATTAAAATACTATTCTTAAAACAATTTTATATACGTTTTCTAATCTAAGTGACACTAAATATCATAAATATTATCCATTTGTACGCTTTTACAAAACTCGGTTCTGAACTAAGTCGGGTACTTTTAAGTTTTTTGGATGAGTGTATTTGATTTAAAATCAATGATTGTGTGTGTGTAGTGACCAAAAGAGTTATGCTTATTGAACCTGACTTATAATTAAATATATATTTCAAAATATAGACTTCATACCTTAACATTATTGCATTAAACACAAAGCACGTATAAAAAATTATAATTTTTATAAAATTCTTTTTTTAAGTGCGAAATAAGTAATGAAAAATTTTCTATTTTTGCAAAGTAAAGAAACTTCTATAGTAAGCATTTTATTTTTCATCGTTAGAGAAATTTATTGACTACTAAAACTATTTTCCTCACTTAAAAACAAAATAAACCTTTAGAAAAAAAACAAATTTACAATTATATAGTTTGAATTAACTCTACTTATCCCAGAGATACGACTGATTAAAAAAAATGGGACTTTTTTAGAGGCAACTTTTCCTCTTGGGGCTGTTTCGTTTTATTTTCTCTCGTGACCCTTGGTTTTTGTTTAATTTAGTAATTATCTTAGTTTCGAATTTCCCTATTAATTAAAATCGGCTCTCTAAAAGAGGATAATTTTTTTAAAGTCCCTTTGTTCTCTCCGAAAAAGAATAAGCGGATTCCCTTTAAGTAGGTCAACTTTTTAATTGAATATTTATATTGAGTCCTTAATCTTCAAACTTAATAAAATCATTTTTCTCCAAGGCATATTTGGGAATTTCATCCATCTCTTTATTATTTCAGCATTACCTGTTTTTAGATATTATCTGATGTTGCGTTATTCTGAATATTAAAACTAAATTCAAGATATAAAAACTGGTATTTCATTTCACTCAACTCAATGGCGTAACGGAGAATATTATGTTCTCCCCCCTGCAAAGTTAGATTTTGGGCCCCCAAGCCAGATCTTACAAAGGATTGCCTATTTAGCTTCCGCCAGGCTTTGGGCCCACTAGAATCCCGGCCCTCCCCGCAATGCGGGGGGGGGGGTATAGGTTACGCCACTGACTCAGCTAAAGAATGTCGAATCTCAGTGTCCTCCTGTTAGCGTGAAAGTTAAGAAAGAGTGTTTATTAACTTCGCATTATAAAGCTACACGTGAGCTACTGGTGACGGAACCAGGGTCAAATGACGAGAACAACACCTAAGCTGACCCCCTCTTGAACTTCCACACACCATCTAAATTTAACGTGCTCTAGGCCCTCTACGCGAGTGGTTTTCAGTGACATTTGTGGCCGTAGTAGCCTAGTGGTTGAGGTCATGGATTCGTGGCTGGCCTATTATGAGTTCTAGTCATGTTACTCAAGACCCTCCGGGTAGATGAAGCCCCAGCACGTTAAATCTGATGAGGCTGAAATGTCCTCCCGTTAGTGTGGTGTGGAAATTAGGAGAGGGGGAGTGTCAGCTCAGGTGTTTGCCATATCACTTGACCATGGTTCAAACTTTCGAGATCATTCCCCAATAGCCCTCATTCAGCTTTATAGTGCGACTTAAATATAATTCTAATGCTCTCTGAACTTCTTCAATACATCAACGGGAGGACTTTGAGATTCGACTGATTTAACGTGCACCAGCCCCTCTACACAACGGGTCTTCATTTGCACTAAACTAAGTTTGAACTCATGACTCGCGCGTGCTCGACGCCCACGAATCCTTGACCGTAACTACTAGGATGCAGCAGCTACCCGGAATTTGGGAGAGAGGAGTTTCAGCCCAGGTGTCATCCTCTTTACTTGACCGTGGTTCAAAATTACAAGGTCAGTCGCCAGTAACCTTTGCGTTCCTTCAGAGCGTGACGAAAATTAAAATTATAATCAAATCAAATCACAACTAAAGAAACCACGTTAAAGGAACAGGTTACCATTTAGTAAAATTGATTTAATATTATATCCGAGACCACACTCTCAAATCTTATAAAAAAGGGGGAATATTTTTCAAACAATCTTGTGTTTTTTATCGAAAGTTTGGTTATAATTTTTCTATAAATCCTTCCTGTTGACTGACCAATTTCTGGGGATAGTCTTTCAATACTTTCCGAAAGTAATTTGATTCCTTTTGCCTTTCAAACAGATATATTAGATCCTTTGTTTCGCTTGCAGACGTATTGCTTTATTTGCAGTGTTCTTTTTCTGTCTTTTTTTTCTTTGTGAAGTCAATGCGATCTGTAGACGTCAATAACTCACCTGGCTGTCTCTTATGATTTTACGCTTGATGCAGTTTCGCTGAAACAAATGTTATTGCCTAAAATAGTTTTGAAGATATTTTAGTGCTGGTTTTTTTAAAAAAGGATATTTCTGACTTTTTGTTTGATTTCAGGAAAAATATTTTAAATTAAAAAATTTAATAATCAATTTTTCAACCGATTTTAAATACTTTTTAGTAAAAAAATTTTGGATACTGAATAAAACTTATGTTTTTTTTTCTGCTTAAAAATTAACAGTCCTTGTATGATCCAGGAGAAATAATTTATCAGTAAAATAATTTATGAAAAAGTTTTCCACAGACATTTTAAACATAAATTCTGAAAAAATCCTTAGCACAATAATGTAGAGTATATAAAAGTCTAATAAAATATATAAAAACTTGTCTAAAGAATGGGTTAAAAAACTGAGAAAATATTCGTATAAATAATGATCTCCTATTTTACTGTCCTCAGCTTAACTGCGTTATATCTCAAGTGTTTTATAGATATGACCATCTTCATATATATGCATACCAATAATAGAAATACTTTGTAATTTACATGAAGTGAGTGAGAAAGAATATTAACGTGAACAAGGGGGGCACCTGAGCTAGCAAACCCTTGTCCTAACTTTCCCACCCCAACAGAGGGAGAACGTTTGAGTCTCTACATATTTAGCGTGCAATCGGCTCCCTCTGCACTACGGGTCTTCATAGAAACTAGGCTTGAACTTATGACATGCTAGCTACGAGTCCATGATCTTGACCACTAGGCTACCGCGGCTTTAAAGTAAATGAAATAATGCCGGTACACGTATTATAGAGTCGACCAATTTCGCTAAGCCAAAAATCATAATCAAATCAAAAAGCATCGCCAAATACTTCCATCATTTCTGCACATCTAAAAAAAATTCTGAGCACATTTCTCCCAACTGTTGGATCCTTCTAGAAAAATTGGCTGTTATTTAGAAGAATCAATAATAGTATTTAAAAAACCTAATTACTTTAAATAAGCGAAAAATCTAATAAAAACTACAATATTTATGTCGTGTAAAAGCTGTAAGCGTATTCAAATTCTCAGAAAATAAATCTATATGTAGATGCCATGATATAAATTGGCATAAGTACGAATTTAAGTGCTGTTGTGTACATCCTCCAAGTTTCTTATTTAGCTTTTCTTCTAGATTCATGACTTTTAGACTGCGTATTCAGAAATAATCTACCGCGTTTGCGTCCGTAGAAAATGGATCGTAAATTTTAATAATTTTTCGTAACAAAATGAGAAAAACAATATTACAAATTATAAAAAAATGTCATTATTTTCCAGCATGTACGATTAAGATTATTGTGTTTAAACATACGCGAAAACGGTACATGCTATAAAAATATTGTTTTTGAGCATGAGCTAACAAAAATATTTCGTTTGACCATGTGCTGGAATGGTTTTCCACTATTTGCTGCATATCGCGGTATTTGGCGACGATTTTGATTTGACGAAATTGGTCGACGGTATAATACGCAAATGCCATATTTTCTAAAATAAGAATAAAAATAGTAGAAGTGGATTCTTAAGGTATATTTTATTTATTTAACGTGAAATTAATTTCATTTTTAGTTTCCATACCCCTTCCTCTTAAATCAGCATTAGCATTTATTTAAAATCCGTATTATATTCTAAGTATAATATTAAAGATTATAGGAATAAATATCATGTGACTGATGAATTAACTATTATTGTGAAAAGATAATAGTCTTATTATCAATGATCAAAATGTACACATTTTAGTTACTGGCAATTAAAACAAAAACTGCAACTTTGATTAAAATACGCATTACAAGCAAGCAAGAAAGAAAAAACTTCAAGTTAAAAGAGTTGTTCTAGTTTACCAAAGAAACTTTGTTTACTTTGGTTTGATTAAACACAGAGTTTGTCTCATCAATTCAGTTCTTTTCGCTTTTTCTTGGTGAACACAATACTGTTAATTAACAGTATAGACTGTTTAAATTGGAAGATTATTTTTCGTATTTAACCGTATCATTACAAGACTTCTGTATTTTTAAGTAAATATCTTTCACAACTTTTAAATATTTCAAGAACTTAAATTTACTTAATTTTACAAGACGAGAAATAATTTCATATTTTAACGCGTTTTTTGTACATTTCATATTTTAACGCGTTTTTTGTACCTTTCATATTTTAACGCGTTTTTCGTACATTTCATATTTTAAAGCGTTTATTTTTAACATTTACCATTAATTATTGAATTTAGAAGAATCATTTTGGAATTCACCTTTATTTTTTAAAAAGATAGTGGACGAATAATTGACTACAAGATTACTTACCATTAATTTATAAGCAAACAATTAAAAAAAGAATTTTATTTTTTTCTGAAAATATTTTTATAATTTATAACGAATGTAAAATATATTAAAGTTTTTAATTGTTTTGATGTAAATAACTGTTCATCTTAGCTTTCAATAGAAGAAACTATGCTTTTTTCAATTCCTACTATTATATAATTCACACTCTCCCGATATATATATATATATATACCTTTTTAAAATTTCCAATCGTTGATAAAATACTTTTTATTCATCCCCTCAAGTTCAAATACAATTTTTAAAACTTGCAATGGAGGACACTTGATGTTAATACAGTTTTTTCAAGTATTAATTCATTAATTCTATTTAATTAATGAATAAATAGTAATAAAAAAATAATAGTCCAACACCCTAAAAAGAGAGGAAAATCGCTCGTTGTGTCCCTGTAGCGCAACGGATAGTGCGTTGGACTTCTTATTCAAAGGGCGTGGGTTCTAATCCCACCTGGGATGGCCTAATTTCTGAGAATATGATTTCTTTTTACTATACTGTTTTATTGGAATAATTAAATTTATTTAATGAATAAATAGTTACAAGAGCAAACAAAAAAATTGAACACTATGTATAGAAAAGAAAATTGAAAATTGCAAGGAAAATCGCTTTCTATTTTGTCACTTAATATTATGATTCTGTCATGTGTATATACATATTTATATTAATTGTAATTATTTTTAATAAAAAGTAACTAAAATAAAATTTTTCTTTGTTGACCAAGTAGGAAGCGACTTTAATTTTTTTTTTTTTTAATATTATTTGTTGATAACGCTTTTCAGTTTCGATACAATCAACTAACAAAATTATTTATGATTAAAATATTTTTTAGTTTAACTTTTGCTTTATTACTATTCGTGATAATATACATAACTGTATAAAAATAATTTCTAAAATACATATTATAAGGTTGCGTAAAAAATTTTAAAATATTCAATTTAAAGTAAATTTTTCATCATAGTTTAAAAAATGGAATAATTCGAATATGCTTTGGCAATACAATGATTCCAAAAATAAGTACTTTATATTTACAAGAATGAATATTATTGCTAATATAAAGAAATAAATTCCATGGACAATATTTTTAAATGTAAATATTTATACAGTTTTTGGATCCTAGAATGAATTTATAATTATGTTTTTATTAATTATCAATACAAGAAAAAATTATTAATTGTTAATTCGACTTACTAAAATTTATTTAATTACCTTTATGTTTATTTGATATAAAATGAAATAAACTTTTTTTGAAATAAATATCATTAGAGAGAAATTTAATTCACGAATTACTTTACAATTTATGTGATGTAATATCAGGTAATGAGATTTTTTTTATGGGTTATACTTCCAATTCTAGATGAAATATAAATAAAATAAAGCCTCAAACAGTAAAATGTTGCATGGATTAGTAATAATAGATTTTTCTCTGGGTTATACGTACTATTCAAGGCGAAATGTAAATATGATGGAGTTTCAAACAGTAATCCAAATAATTCTCTAGGGGCTAGTAATCAGACTTTTCTGTGAATTATATGTGCAAGATGAAATATAAATATAATGAAAGTTCAAACAGAAATATTTTGTGTTCGGATTATACATACTTAAGAAAACAGAATGGAAATAATATGGTATATTATTAAAGGATGAAGGCCTCGGGTTGATTACCAAATGTATTAAAATTTCCTACATCTCCCACTTGTAAAATTCTTAATTGGATAATATTCCTAATAAATGAATTAGGAATGTGTGTAAATGGTAGAATTAGTGTTATTCATTTTTAGAGACATCAGCATTTTTTTATTTTTGTTGCGATTCTTATTCAATTGTTAAAATTCATAAAACTTTGTTTCAATACCTATGAAGAGTTTGTAAGGGCGGCCCCCTCGGGTGCCCTTCTCCTTGATTATCAGCGAGAGCTAGAGGTGTAGGGATAAATGAAGAACTAGAAGCTGCCATGATCTTAATATGACTTTATTAAGACCTTAAACTTAAACCTCTAACAGGTTTGATAATAATATGTAATGTGAGAGAATCTACGGTGGCGAAACACACAATATATATAATACCGAAATAGCGTAACCCGGACCACTATCAATAACTAACTAGCCTAAGCTCAATTCCAATGCTATCGCAGATCCGAATATTAAATAGTCACTCCTACCTTAATGTCGAATGAAGTAGCGATCAATCTGATCCTAGTTGAAGTTGCAGTTCACTGGAGTGCAATGGTATGCACCTTCACCTAAGAGCTTTCTGTAACTTCTGTTGGCTGTCACTTAACCTTTCAAAAACTCTTCACACTTGAATCACGGACTATCATAACGTTCCCCAACTTGCCACCCCGCTTACTCTAACTTCTGATATTTAAAAGTTTCCTAATTTGCATCTTTCATTCACGCTTTACTTCTTGGTTTGGTTGGAAAAGAGTTGCCATTAATTCTGGCCCCAAAGAACCCAAAAGGACATGTTAATGAAAAGACGCGTGAGCCCATCACAAGTTATATCACATATAAATGCCAATACTAAAATCATAAAAAGTAAAGAAAAATGGGGATGATTTAAAGTGGAAAAAAAAAAAACTACGTACCGTAAAATCCGGCGTTTAACGCGCACTGGTGTATAACGCGCGCTGCTACACTTTAAGGCTGTAGGTATATTTTAAGGTATATTCGCCGTATAACGCGCACCCCCATTCTTACGAAGGAAACTGAAATGCACGTGTGCAATGCTGTTATATTTTGATGTCATTTATTCGAGGTATTATTCCAGGCTTTTGAAAAAATATAGCATACTTCTAGATCTACAAACCCCTTTAAGTTCATTAGGTATGTCCTTTCTTTTAAATAAATAGTATTTCGAATCTATGCAGAAGTCTAATTTTTTTAATAATCATATTCTTTTCTTTATTTTAGAAGCTATCATTTTTATACCCGGCGAATAATATGCATCCGTAAATTTCGATCGTATTTTTTGTGTTCAAAGAGCTTGCTATACGCAGGATTTTACGACAATTTACTTCAAAGAGTAATGGAACTAATAATAATGAATGAGATTCGTCCCTACCTGTGGATAATAAGTGAATTTGCTTATGATGTGATGAATGAAAATTTATTTCTATTCTTACAAGATCTAACACATACCTTGTGACGGGCTCACGCGTCTTTTCATTAACATGCCCTTTGGGTTCTTTGGGGCCAGAATTAATGGCAACTTTTTTCCAACCAAACCCAAGAAGTGAAGTATGAAGGAAAGATGCAAATTAGGAAGCTTTTAAATATCATAAGTTAGAGTAAGCGGTGTGGCAATTTGGGGAATGTTGTGATAATATGTGATTCAATTGTGAAGTGACAGCCAACAGAGGAATTCCGTGACATAGAGCCATTAGGTCAAGGTGCATACCATTGCACTCCAGTAAAGACGCCACTTCCATTAAAATTGGATCGGTAGATCGAAATTAAGGTAGGATTGACTATTTAATATTAGGATCTGTGATAGTATTGGAATTGAGTTTAGGCGAGTTAGTTATTGATAGTGGTCCGTGTTAAGTTATTTCAGTAATATATATATGTTGTGTGTTTTGCCACCGTAGATTCTCTCACACATATTATTATTATCTAATCTGCTAGATGCTTAAGTTTTTAAGATCTTACTAAAGTCATATTAAGATCATGGCGGCTTCTAGTTCTTTCGTTATTCCTACACCTCTAGCTCACGCTGATAATCAAGGAGAAGGGCACCCGAGGGGGGAAACTTCACAAAGATGTGCTTTGTTCTCCAAAATACTGGGACATTCTGGCTTTTTTTCAGAAAATTTGTTGTTATTATCAGTATTATTATTATTATTATTTTGATTTGTAAGTTTTTAAGATAAATGTTAGAGAACCCAGTTAAACAAATTTTCAGAACTCGTTGGAATTTTAGGAGGCGTCTCTTACATTGAGATCAATATTTAAAAATATGAATGGTTGTGATCTTCAAAAGACTTGGCCCGACTTAAAGGTTCAAAGAAATTAAAAGTACCAGTTTATTTATGAATTATTGATCAATGATAATGAAATGATTAGCTATCCTTTATCATTTTGAAGTCAATTATCCGATAAAGAAAATAATGGCTACTTTTTTGGCATCGTGTAATTTCAAAACAACGTAAGAAATACCTTATAAAAAAGGAGTATCTTCACTTTAATTTCAATAAAACGTGACAGATATTTGAAACAAATAAAAGAACATGAGCAACATAACATAATATATGTTTGAGCGACGCTGTAAATTTTTCACACTTTTACGAACGTAACAATCTTAAAAAAATTATTAGGAATTACTATGTAAGCACACATCTTAATTTTTTTTTGAAAATTCACAGTCTAAGGGCTTTTAATATCTAAATGGTATGATCTTTTTTACTGTCACTCTCAATGAAAAGCGAGAGCAAATGGTGATGATCCTCGTAAGTCTGAGCCTCGGCCAAGCGACGAGGACAACACATGAGCAAAAGTTCCCCACTCTCCACACTTCTACTCTACTTCAACGTGAAGACTTTGAGTATTCTACCCAGTGGGTCTTCAGTTGCATCAGAACTCGAAATCATGATGAGCTTGCCTCAAGTTCCTGACCATAACCACTAGGATACCGCGGCCCTACTAAGTTTTTTCACTTCTGCTTTCAAAGGAGTTTATGATCGAATGTGGCAGATACTTTTATCATTACAAAATTAATCTTCTCATTTACTGTTCATATGTTTTTCTTGAGTATTTATCTTGCAAATTCATTGAAATATGACTTTTACAAAATATTTTAAAATGAAAAAAAGTATTGTTACTTATACTGAACTCAGAGGCGCAACAACCATGGCTATTTCAGTTTACGTGACCTTAGGCGAAGAGGTACATGCGCAGATGTTTCGGTCAGGTGATCATTCTGACGCGAAAACCCCTAATGTTTAGTTCCCAAGCAAGCTTGTACTCATTTATCGACAACTGAAAGGATGAAAGGCTAAGTCGACTTTGCCCAGCCCGGGATTTAAACCTTGGATCTGTGGTGTGAAAGCGTGATACACTACCACCCCGCCACTGGGCTTATTGTTACTTATATTTATGATTATTTCCATGCACTACTAGCAAATAACATTTTTATTCCTAGATATATAATGGAGAAATCACAGTTTATTAAACTCTGAGTTATAGTACAAAATACAAACCAGTTCAAGAGGGAAAAATATATAAATTGAAAAATACTTAAAGGATCCGGAAAATATATATTACGCTATAAAGCGCATATTAATTTGCATTTTTTTATACTACTGTAAATTATATATAGTATAATTCATAAAATATGAATTAATCAAAAAGCATGAATATCAGTATAAAATATTTGTTGATTTCTAAGGTTTTGCTTTTTTTCTGTAAATATATGGGTTTTGTATAAAATTTTAAGCATAATTAACACACACGCACATTTATCCTTACACATTGTTTATCAGAAAAGAAATTATTTATTTTAACTAAAAATCATTACACATTACCAAAATATCATCTAGTTATGAAAAAATCAGTTATATAACAGTTATTTGAAGGCTACTGTAAAGGCCTACTCGTAGGAAACTTAAGATATGTTTGTTTTGTAATTATATATGCTATCATCTTTTCGAAAAATCAATTTTAAATGTTAAAACACAAAAATTTCCTTTTTGTAAATTTGTCTTAAAATTTATTTTTTTTGATGGGCTGCATTTTGGCAACACTAAATCTTCGCAAACACAAGCTCCAAATGTGAGAGCTATTTCACGGCAGCACCATCTAAGCACAGCTCTCGCGCTACCAGATTTGGATACTTGAATTAAATTTAATTCAAACT
This sequence comes from Trichonephila inaurata madagascariensis, assembly GCA_019973955.1. NCBI lineage: Eukaryota > Metazoa > Arthropoda > Arachnida > Araneae > Nephilidae > Trichonephila > Trichonephila inaurata. Next base: position 81,372 of record BMAV01020640.1, on the reverse strand, counting down.
CGTCGGATTCTAAATTTTGTCATAATTTAATTTTTCCGAGAGTGCCAGAGCAATACTCAAGGGATTTTTTACATTCCATATAATGATATGACATGCGTGTCCGTGATTTTCGCTATCAACTCCAGCCGGGATCGAGCCTGCAAGCGTGGGCTTACATAGCGGGTACGCTGCCTCACAGCCACCAAGCCCATTAAAATATTAATTCGAATTTATATTTTTACAAATATATCCAGTTATTAGAAGCGTTACTGAGAATGGCAATTTAATGAAAGAAATATTTCAAAAAAACCTATAGTCGTCAATTCCCTTTCTCAGCATCACCCCTTTAATAATTTATTCATCACTAGTTCAGACTGAATTAAAGAATTTTCATTTTCGACATTTCGAAGCTTTCGAGAGCTTTAAACATGAATTTCATCTGGGGATATTTAATTTCACTTCATTTACGAACTGAGACAAATATGATAGAAAAAATTCTGAAAAAAAAGTAAAAAAAAAAATTTTTTTTTCATATTCTGGTAAAGTTAAATAAAATTAACTTTCAAAAGAGCTCGTACCTCACTCTTTATTTGTCCTTCCCAACTTGGGGTTAAAAACTAAGCTTGATTGGACAGCTCAAATATTTAATTTAAAAAACAAGTACGACCAGATAATTTAAAATTGGTACCGGAAAGTCGCACTCGATCATTTTTTTTCGAGTTTAATTGGCTATTAAGGAAAATTTACATATTTTTATTTTAAATAATGAGTCAGCTTTTAAAAATTCTCATTGGGATTGTTGTCGACTTGGATTTGGATGGTTTTAAAATCGATACGAAAGAACTTGGCAGGTTTCCATAACTACTTACACTGCGTAAGTCCAGGTTCTTTGCTTTTTTTTTCATGTCATTTTCGAATGGAACTATTGTATCATGCATAAAATATCAAGTAAACTTTAAGGTGGATTAAATAAACAAGTTTTTGTGGTTATTTCTTGGAATATTTTGTCCTGGAATTAGAATGAGGAATATATGTGGACGGAAATCCCTGTCGATAGTTCTGATGTAATTTTCTCTAAAAATGATTTGATTTATTTTATAACTTTAAAGTCCTCCACGAAATTAGATTATATTTAAAAATAAGACTATGAAATATTTTTTTTCGGGGATGAAATATTTATATGATAAATCAAATTTTAGAGAAAAAGTGTAAAAGAGCTATAGTTGAAAATATAATTCGATAGAAAGTATTGCTCATATGTACCATATTATTGTTATTAACTAAACAGTTTAATTTGACTGAATATTATGGATAAGGAATTATTGTACTTGTTATTCTAGCTTTTTTTTGAATTACGAAACAATTTTTTTTTAAAAATCAGAAATTGATAGCGAACAAGCGCAGTGAGTATTTCCAATTTTAAAACTTTTTATGTATTTCATACGTTTGAAAATAACGCGGTCATTAAATTAAAATTTATTTGCTATTGCATAATAAATAATAGTTATGAGGATAAATAGTATCTTCCTAAATGAATATAAATTAAAGAAACATAAAAAAAAAGGAAATAAGATATTTAAATCCATTTAAAATTTAATGAATATCCTAATTTTTTATAACGCCCATTGTAGATTAGGGAGGATCGATTTTTTTTTCTTTCTCTAAGTAATTCTCTAAGTTTCTTTTTCAAAGTAATTTTTGTTTAAATGAAACAAGCATGTTATAGTACTTTTTTTAAAAAACATTTATTGCGACGAGAAAACGCCTACTAAATATTTACAAGAAAAAATATTATGTGCATTTAACAGTTTTTTTAGTATTAAATCTTTCAAAAATAGCCTACTGTCACAATGACAATGCAAAATGAAGCGAAAGATGGAAAAAAACTCGGATCGGACTGTTTCGACGGTGCGGTGAGAAAAAACTGATATGAAATGGGGTGTAATGTAGATTGTGTACTATTGATTATATATACTCATCTATCATCAATCTTTTGATTTTTTATACTGTAGAAAAATTTTATTTTGATCAAAAATCATTTGACCAAAATAAAGTCTTTTTCCATTATTTCGAAAATTCATCCCAATTGTGGCAATATTAAACTTTGAAATTATTTTTTAAAATTATTTTTTTCTAATCTCTACAGCATAAAATATCTTTTCCATATAGGTAGGTTTTTATTCTCACTATCATTTTTTTTTCATATAACCGTACATTTTTCATTGTTAGTCAGATGACATATGAGTTTTTCTAATATAAAAAATTACTTTTTTCAAATGTTTTTACAATTACTAATGTGTTTTGGAATATTTAGGAAGAACTATAGTTAAAAAATATAATTGATAAAACATTATAGCGATGTTTCAATACATTCCTCAAAAAATGTAAAGAACATATCCTTTTCTCAAATTTATTCCCGGCCATAAAGGACCCTTTTTTTAGTTTATCATCAATAAGAAATTTTGACATCGTCGAATTGCTGACCCGGTTCAAGAAGAATTTAAATAACAAACCGATTCTTGCTTACTTGCTGCAAAATTCGTTTCAGAAACTTTTTGGAATTATAGTTTCTAAGGCGTCAAGTTCAGACATTATCTTTAAAGTTATGTGTCGCAGCATGTCGAGAAATAACGTCTGGCACATCTTAAAAGTCAGACTGCATTTTACCCTTCCCACAAGAAGCGTGCGTAATCTCAAAGGAATTTAGGCATTTTCTTGTGGGTCGCAGAAAGATAAAGTAGAAATTTCTCTATATTCCAAAGAAGTTTCTTACAAATTTCTTGGCTCCTCCACTAAATTTACTTTCCTGCTGTAATATTTATTTAAAATTTTAGACATGATAAATCTTCCAGTCATGTAATCTTTTTTGTAACAAAAAAGTAGTAGTAGTAGTAGTTTTTTTTAGTAAAAAAAAATTATGACTGTGTGATGTCGTAACAGTTAACTCACATAACCAAAACTTCCACGAAAATTAAGCTTCACTTCTGTTGAAAGTAAAATTTTAAGTATAATATATAAGGGGATTAATAATTATTCTTTGTCATTACCCAGACTGATATTCTCAAATAAAATTTTAGAATGGAAATTTTCAAACTTGTATTGCACCAAGTGGTCTATCGATACTTCGTAATTATTAAAAAGGTCCTATTCTAGAAAGATATTACCGGATTATTTATGTTTCTTTCATACTTATCTAGCCTCATTAAAAAATTTAAAAAGTGTAAATGAATAATCTGTAGCATGGTATATATATATATATATAGATCAGGGATGGCGAACCAATGGCACGCGTGCCATTGATGGCATGCGACACAATATTTTCGGGACTCAACTGATCAAAATGGTTAGCATTTTAGTTCAAAATAACAAAGTTCACTATGAAGTAATCCTCATGGGAAACTTCATTCTCACTTTTGACGTTAAACTGCATTTTTTCTTAAATGATATTATTACAAGAAACTACGTCGCCCATCTGGTATAGTGGTTAGAGACGCTGACTACTGAACCGTAGGTCCTGGGTTCGAATCCCGGTGAAGACATGGATGTTTGTATATATATAGTGCCTTCGTGGTATGGGAGTACTCTACAGCTGTCGAGCCGCAAGTCCTCTTGTGAGGTTGGGGATGAGAGGTGGGAGGCCCCTGACCCTCCTCCTGGGTGTTCTCCCTCAGTTTTGGGGTGGAACCGAGCAAAATCGCGTCGTCACCTGTGTATGGTGCTCAAGACTAAAGCCAACGACAGGCGTACATCTGGCTCCTTGCCATGGGAATTTCGTGGGCCTCGATCTGGGCCACGAAACTGTCAAGACTGTGGCATTAAAAACAACGAAAATACAAGTATTTCCCAAACTTGAAAAAACGTATCGAAGATTTAGTTTACATGAGAAACCAGATGATGAAAAAGTTATTGTGAAGAATTTATTTCCGTAATATGATTATTCAACAAGGAATTTTCAGCGAGATGTTCTCAGTTCAAATAATAGGAAACACCCAAGTTTATTACGAACCCTGATGTGACTTAATTTGAGATAATCTAAACTTGTCCCAATTCGAATGGTTGTAAATCGCGTAGAATTTGAAATGTAACCGATTGATTTCCAGTGTAGTTCAACATGGATTGAAAAATTAATTGAAACAGGGAAAAAGTTGGAATTGGTATATATTCTGCTGGCCACCGTAAATGCAACACCAAGAAAGACAAGATATAGCACTACAAAATAAATTTTGTTGTGCTATATCTTGTCTTTCTTGGTGTT
>BMAV01020640.1:40669-76374 GCA_019973955.1 Trichonephila inaurata madagascariensis | reverse complement strand
GGATGCAATCGACCACGTCGGTCCGTCGTACTCTCCTGCATCCAACGGTCACATATCCGCATTACAGTTGTTTGGTTTCGTCCAACACAACTACAGATTTCCCTGAAAGATAATCCACAATCTAGGTAGGCCACTGTCCTTCCTCTGTCGAATACTTGATCAAAAGCTGATCGCTGTTTTCTACGAGACATAACTGATCGTTTTTTGAAAAACTACAAGAAAAACACAACTGCCGAACTTGAAATCGTCGAAATCTCCAAGCCTTAAATAGCTCTTTGAGGTGGCGCCACAGGCGCGCGTGATGTCTGTGCACGCTGAAATTCTAATCATTTGCATATCTCACCTCTGCTAATGCATGTTGTAAATTTTATGTTATTTGCAAGCTTCCTTCAGGGTGTTGCCTTTACGGTGGCCAGCAGTGTAGTAAAAATGTCAGTAATGTGTGAAATTTCGGAAACATGGAATTGGATTCCAGACACAATTAGCTGTTTAAAGAAACTAATTCATGCTATTATAGCTGCCTTTTCATCTACCTAAGTCTACGAGCTATTATTTTCAGAGATGAATAATATTAAACTCTTTTAGAAACCGTTTTACAGAGATGTCTCCAATTCAGCATGCATTCTACTAAAAGTATCTTATAACTCTAATATAAGTTATATTTGTCATCTAAATATATATATATACTCTGCAACAACAAAAGTCACATTAATGTTATTTTAATTTGAACTACACGTTTAACTGAAACTTATGCTACTATACATTGGAAAATGTATTTTTTCGTAGTGCATAAAGAGTTTTGAGTTGTTAGTATTTAGTGTTATTATTTTCCCAATAATTCATAAGTCAAAATTATTTGACGGCACGTCTGTACCTCATTAAACATTTTTTAAGAAAAAATGGCGTGGTGATTTATAAAGGTTCGCCACCTCTGGTATAGAAGTTGAAGGGTGAAGGGGGGAGAGAGTCGTAACTGAAGTGCCACTTTCCTTATTTGACCATGATTCGAAATTATGACTTTTGTTTGGCATTTTTTCAAATAAATAATCCCTCAGACTTTACTTTGATTTAGCAAAATTCTTCTTTTTATAGGCCAAGAGTAGAAATTGTAAAATTTCATCTCTCAAGTTTATCCTACTTTTCAATGCAATAATTTACACGATTGAAGGAGTTTGCTCACAATATATATTGAGCAGAAAGGCTTACTTTGCTTTAGAAGTATTTATCCCTTTTTTTTTAACGGAGAGGGTGAGAGAGAGTAATATTAAGGTTTCCGACTACGTTCGGAACCATGATTTTGCAAAAGCGCATAAATGGATAATTTTCATGATATTTAGTGTCACTTAAATTAGAATGCATGTATAAAATTGTTTTAAGGACATTTTGACAAAAATATTATTTAAATACAATATTTAGGCAAAAAATTTACTTAGAATAATCTTTTTTCAAAATATTCTCCTTTTGTGAAAAATGCTGCTATTATAATAATATTTTGCCTGCATATATCTCAGACCTCTCTACAGAGGCTCAACTAGAATTTTTGATATATATATATACCATAGAAGTGGGTTCATTCATACTTTACGACAACACAGAGGGGAGCAACTTTAAGAAAAAAAACGCCAGTAATTATTTCAATGGGTGGTAACTGTGAAAATAATGTGAATTTTTCAAAAATCATAGTTGAGCCTCTGTACAGAAGTCTGAGACATATAAAGACAAAATATTATTATAATAGAAGAATTTTTCACAAAAGGAGAACATTTTGAAAAAAGATTATTCTAAGTTAATTTTTTGCCTAAATATTGTATTTAAATACTTTTTTTTTGTCAAAATGTCCTTAAAACCATTTTATGCATGTATTCTAATCTGAGTGACACTAAATATCATGAAAATGATCCATTTATGTGCTTTTGCAAAATCACAATTCCGAACGTAGTCGGATACCTTAACGTTGCATCATACAGGGTTTCCCAGGATCACTGGGACAAACTTTAAGGGAGGTAGGGGACATCAGAATGATTCAAATTTGCAGGGGATCCCGTGAGTGGAAACATCTTCTTTCCGGGCTAGGTGGCGTTGTTCACAAGAGCATTTAAGAAGACAGACCTACATTACCTGAGTCATTTGAGCTATCTTCGCCTGCAGAGGAGTATGGAACGTTTTACAAACAACGGCCTGGTAGATATGCACCTGATTTAGAGACTTCCAGAAGGAAATGCACGATCAACAGAAAGATTGCATCACGAAAGGTACCCACAGAGAGATGCACCGAACTACCGGACGTTTGCTAATTTGCATCACAATTTGTGTGAATATGGATTCTTACAGTGAGGACGGATCATGTAATCCGACGGGTAACGGCATCCAACACGTTTTGTGTTTCATGCATGGAACAAAATGTGTTAGATACCGTTCAGAGGAATCTGAGTACCATGTTGGGTATTCGAGTCCCTCGTGGTCCACCCTGACTGTGCATATTACCTTGTAATGATCCAAATTCACACAGATTGTGATACCAATTAGCAAACATCCGGTGGTCGGATTCCTCTCTCTGTGGGTGCCTATCACAATGCAATCTTTCTGCTGATTGTGCATTTCCTTCTGCCAATCTGTAAATGAGGTGCATATCCGCCAGCTTGGTGTTTGCAACCTGCGTGGGCGATGACAGTTTAAAGGACTGCGGTAGCGCACACAGGTCTGTGTTTCCTTAAATTCTCTTGTGGACCTTTCCCATCATGGCTTGCTATACAAATCTGAATCCTTGTAAATCCTACCTATCCTTAAAGTTTGTCCTAATGATCCTAGGACACCCTGTATAAAGCAATACGAGGCCTTTTGGTGACGGATCTCGTAATTTTGAATCTCACTCAAGTGACGTGGATGACACCTGAGCTGGCACCCCCTCTCCTAACTACCACACCACACCAACGGGAGGGCGTTTGAGCTCTCAACAGATTTAACGTGCATCGTTTCCCTACAAGGGACCACACTTAACCACTGGGCTACCGCAGCCCCTTGTACATGTTAAAGGATTCAGACTACTTTAGATGAAATTTTATTTATGTATTCAAAAAGCATAATTGCGTAGAGAAAAAAGTTAACACAATAACTATAATCTTTGAAAACCAGAAAACCATAATTTGGAAGGTCTTGATCAAACCATCAGACATTTCACCATACATAGTATCATACTCTATTATTGAACTTCTAAGCCTTGTAATAGTTAGAATACGATTTTTTCTGACTTTGAACTAAATTACTTGTATTGTAAAGTCAAGAAAATGACTTTAATTAACGTTGATGCTGGCAAGTAGAAACCGAATGAAAGATTTACGCTCTTTTTTGCATGCTTAAAGAAATATGTCAGAATATTGGTTGCTTATATTAATGTCACTCTTATAGGAGTTAACACTAGTGATTCTGGCAATTAACCTCCTAATTTTGAACTATGGTTAATTGACGAGGACCACACTTTTGATAATCTTTTCTACTTCCACATCACTTGATCACTTAGAAATCTTCAAAATATAAAAATAAATGGGTAGTTTTTTAGTTTATTAAAATAAATAGAAAACTAATTCATATAAGAACTTTAAAACATGCATTTATTACCGAAGTTAAAGATACAGGAAAGTTTAATAAGAGTAGGAATGAAACGGGTTTTTAAATTCAAAATAAATATTTATAAATTCTCTCAACCTGAGAAATATAACAGAATTTATACTTGAGGAAAACAGAAGACACATAAAACCAAATACAGTGAAATACGTTTAACGCGAAAACGCTTAAGACGAAATATCGGTTCCCACAAAATTTATATATGCGATGTATTTTCGATGTATGTATTTTCATGCGATTTTTTCCTCTTAACACAAAATGAAACACGCTTAACACGAAATGATTTCCCTTCCGAGAATGAACAATTTTCGGAAAACACCAGCCTAACAGGGATGTGAAATGAAAGAGAGGTGGTTTCACCTGTTTCGTAGAAAGGAGGCTAACTTAGCATTGAAATACCCTCGGAATATAGCCTGTGACAAGAGCCAATTTTGTTTATCTAAGCTACTTTCAACCTCCATTCTAACAAACGCCCCACAGAAACATCTAATCTCTAATCCCTTAACACGAAAAAATATTTCAGTCCTTTCAATTTCTTGTTAAAGATGGAAGTTACAATTTAAAATTTACTAATATCTTAATATAAATTCAGACTCGAAAAGCATCTCAGTTTAAACTCAGTGTCGTTTTTTTTTATTTAGATAAGGTATATTAAATTATTTGTCATGCATAGCGTAGTTTCATTGATCTTCAGTCTAATTTTTCACCCCGATTGCTTTTGAAAGGAATCTTATGCACGAAAGTTAAAGGATGCAGTTCACTTATTCTTAATTTATTTGCATAACTTGCTTTAAGCAATGAACGCGACTCTCTAGAAGATGTAAAATAAATAGAATAGAGAAAACAATAGAAATAAAATATAAAAAAATAATTGCATATTATTTTGATAGAGTTTATACAAATATTTTTTAAGCAAAAAAGAAATATTCAATTTTGACTTTCTGATTAAAATAGAGCTTGAACTTTGGATATAACGAAGTTATTTTAAAATCCTCCCTCTAGGGTGTTTTTAAAGAAAGATACTTTTTTAAAGATTCCCTGTTCTCAATTGTTTAGTTTTCTGTTTTATTTTATTGTGATATTTTATTCTTCCTTTATTATAGCTTTAGATATTTTATCATAAGAATATTTTCAATATGAGGAAAAATAAACCTACGCATTATCCTCAAAATTAAAAAAAAAAGCATTTATCCGCAATACTTAAAATACTTACTTTAATTTATAAATTATACTGAAATAATTTTTATAATTATATGCAGCACTCTACAATTTTTAATTATATAGCTTCTTGTTAGAAAATATTTAACTTGATAAGAAAGGCTTCTTAGAATATTAGTTTTAAAGCAACATTATCCAACGAAAATTAAATTCATAGATGTTATACAAACATGCGTATAAAAATAAAGTTTTTATGGTATTAAATTTTTCAATTAAAATTGCCTTAATATTGTTTTTTAAAAAGTTATATAAATGAAAAGATCAATTAAATATACATAGCTGTAATGAAAAATGATCCAGGATTTTCTTTTTTAAAAGATTTTTTCTTCATGAGTACATTTTTATTATTGTACGAACTATTATACGTATCTGGTTTATCACAAAAAAATTCTTTTACCTAATGTGAACATAATTTTAATTTTCGATACTTTACAGCTCGTAAAATTATCGGTAGCTTGTAAAGTTCAAAATTATTTCACAAATATTTTTTTATAATTGTAGCGAATAAATTAACAAAAGGGGACTGTAATAACTAAAGTTATAATTAAATTCTTATGAGAAAATACGTTTTTTAATTATAAGTGATAGTTATTTTAATAATAAATCCCATTTTGCAATGTATGATTATATATTTAAACAATGGCAACAACATTCATCCTTCTTCTAATGGGAAAAAAAATCGTTTGGCTTGTTTTAATTATTCTCAGAACTACGTTCTTTATGATCCAGCATGTGAAATTAATTTCATATTCGATGAATAACTTTTGCTTAGTGATGCCACATAACTTTTGTTAAAAAAAAAGTTTAAATTAAAAAAACATAGAATAAAAACTGTCTTTATTAAAAATCTTGGAAGAGTTTTTTTATGATGTTATTGATTCGTGTAAAAAACGAAATTACATTGTTCTCTCAGTGTGGGAGTATTAGATTAAATTACTTATATTGATCGATTTTCTGCATTCATGATGATAATTATATTTAATCTTTTTTGAAACTATGATTACTGATAATACTAATGATAAAACAAGAGTTATTCAGTAATTCATGTCATTCTAAATTATTTATTTGACCTTTGATATCTTTCTATTCTTTTGATTGTTATTTTTCGCGCGCATATGAGATATAGAATTTTAAATCTTGGTATTCATCAAGGTTCAGTTTTGATTCAATTTATACTTATTACTGCACTATAATGGTTTTAATAAGAATAAAATTAAACTGATTAAATTAACTTTATAAAATAAGAATAGTTTATAATTTAATATTATTTTATATCGGAATTAAATACTAAACGATATTTATTCTTTTTGAAATAATATTTGGTTAGAAAAATACGAATAATAAACATGAGATTGTTATTAATTATACCGAAATGGGTTGCATCAGGATGGTCACATGATAAAGGCAATCATGGGTTCTTCACTGGATTCGAAATTGAGATTAAACTAACTAGTTGCTCTATTTGTAAAATTTAGATAAAACTTCAAATTTTATAATTGGGTAAAGATGTTCAAGTTATATAAAAATTATTTCACCAAAAAGATTTTAATATTAGAAAAAATTCTTATTTTATGCATGTATTTATAAATCAACTGTATTTTGCTTATTTTTCTGCATTATTATTGTTTACATATATATGATTTTTAAAAGAAAGTTTCCACAAAAAGCAAAAGTTGGCAACAGCTAAGTGCATGAATTGATTAGCTGGAAATACGTAAAAGAATTTATCATGTTACTATGAAGTCACATGAATTTATGAACTGATTGGCTGGAAACTCTTGATTATCGTTACCATGTGACAGTGACGTCACATGAATTAGCTCATTGAATTTAAAAGCTCTTACAAAAATATAAAATATGCTGATTTTGAAATAAATTTAATTAATGTTATTTTTTAAAAGTATAAATAGAAAGAAGTTGTAATTTGATTTGTCACTAATTTATCAATAACGCAAAGAATGAAGAGTGCATTACATAGGGTTGTGCATTTAAAATATATACGAACATTCTTTAAGGGGACAATTGGAGATATTCCAAAATTCTAGGTATTGCATCATAAAAGCTTACGTCTTACGGTAGAATAATCCTTATATTTCAGTAGAATTTGGAACAAACTTTAAGTAAGCTGAGAGAGATGTCTTTAACTTAAAACTTCCAGAAAGGCATAGGAACTTTGGTTGGGATATATTAGTTGTAGTAAACTGTATATTTATTCCATGGAAGAAAAGTGTATTCAGAGAAGCTATGGCTACCGGAAAAATTTATGTGTCCCAAAGCTACAGTCATTAGTTTTGTCACGTTCCTATAAAAAGATTCGGACGTGTTCTTTTTGCAATTTTTGTCGATTTTGAACGTTAACAATTATATATGTGATCGTCTTATAAAGTGATGTTTATACATGATTTATGTGAATTCTTACTTTTGTATAATGCAATGGTGTAAGTGTTTTCGTTAAAAATAAGAGCATTTAGATTTAGTCTATTAGAATTTTTTGTGAAAAATTTAATAACCTTTCTCTCTTTAAAGAGTAAAAGTATTAGTTGTTTTTTAAGTTTTTTTCACCATCTAAAGCCTTTTTAGAGGAATGTATTTCCTGGTCAAAATAATAACAACCTTTTATTTTGTTTTAATTCATAAAGTTTAATTGAATGTTTAATCAGATAATATGTGGGATGTTATATCAAATATTAATCAAATACGAAATTTATGTTTGATAAGCATCATTAAATACAAAGGTATTTTAAAGTGGAAAATTCAAGTGTTTTGATTATGTATTAAATAACACAAAATACATACACTATGAAACATTTTATAATATTACATTTTGTAATGAAACATTTTCAAATAATCATTATCTTAAATAAAGAATTTAAAAAAAAAGGAAAGAATATAAATGAGGAAAAATACTTTTTTGATTCATATCAAAAATCTTTTATCCCCTCAAAATTCAAAATGTTAAGTAAATGAATTTGAATTAATAAAGCGAGTTCCAAAACAAGATCAAATTACTTCAAGCTTTTATTCCAAATTTGCATAGTAATAAAAAGACGAAATTTATGTTACTCTTTCAACACAACGAGTTAAAAAATATTAAAATGTAATCAACTTAATATACTTGAAAAAGGTATTTACTCTTTTTCCAGAATAAACCATATGTTTTTTATCCACATTTTTTAAACTTCTTTATGGAAGACCCTTTTTTTTTAATCAATTGCCAAATTATAATCCTTTTACATATGAAGTAAACCTTCACATTTTAAATGACATGGAGTGCAAATAAAGCAGTGATATCGGTTTTTTCTCCTCTTCCCATCAAAATGATAGGATAAGATGTAATCATCATAAGGTTTTTTTAACCTTTCCATTTTTTTCTTTACATAGAAAAAAGAATAAGGGAAGCTTTTATTCTTCTAACTCCGATAAAACAGCTAAATTGCGAGACAATTAGTAGAAGGTAGGGATGAGTGGTGAGTGTTTGTGCATGTCTCTAATCATAATCTCTGTTACGACAAATGCTAGTTTGTCGATCTAAATTGAGCTTCAAACATGTAAACTTGGCTTGTGCATTTGATGATCTCGCAAAATAGAAGTTGTTTACTGTTGTTCGCTTTTTCTAACAGTAGAAAATAATGTAGCAGAACTTCACTGAACTGCTGAAATCAGTGCTTCTCAAACTTTCAATATATGTTACCCAATTTTCAATCATAATTTTCATCGCGCCTTCCTCCATACAATAACAATGTGTTTAATACAATAATAATGTATTTTATGTTAAGCTACAGTACGACTTTAATTACAAACCATTCAAATTAACAAGATAAGTATTAAATTTTGAATTTTTTTGTATCTGATAATCCCATGGGAGTCATTAGTAATTATTAATCATGTGCTTAACTTTGTATTGATAAATAATTATCAAATACATTGTGCAGTACTGATGCAATTATAAGTATAGTACATCAGTATAAATGTGTATTTTACTTTAATTATGTAAGAATGTATTTTGTTTTGTGCTTCCTTTAAGTAAATTTGTAATTTTTTAAATCTTTTAGTTTCGACAGGCTCGCGCCCAACTTGTAAGGTTGTCATACCCCCTAGGGAGGCACGCCCCACAGTTTGAGAAACGCTGGCTTAAATAAATTATAAGAAAATAAGGAATTTTTTTTACATAAAGCTTTACTAATTGAACTGAAAAGCTTTATATCGAAACTAAATTTTAGGATAATTTTCCATTAGGGTTACGTTAGAGGGTATACAAAACTCACACATAAATCAAAATTGTTAGATTAAAAATTTTTGTACACGTATTATACTATCGACTAATTTCGTCCAGTCGAAAGACATCGCCTAATGGAACGATATACAGCCAAAAGTAGAAATCATTCCCGAACACAGTAGTTGTTGTTAACGGCACATGTTCAGCAGTGTTAAATCAAAATGCACGAAATTCATCGTGGCAAGGGGTTGGAATTTTTTACGCATGTTGTTAGCCGTAGCTTTGAGCACCTTGTAGGTGACAATACGATTTGGCTGCAGCACCCCTATTTTTAGGGAGACCAAAAACCAAAGGAGTAATCAGGAGGCCTTCCCTCTTTCTCAAGAGAAGACTTGTGACTCGACGAATATTTATATAGAGTGTTATCCTGCCACACAAGCAATATATACTTACAAACATCCATGCCTTTCCCGGGATTCGAACCCAGGCCCTACGGCACAGCAGTCAGCGTCACTAACTACTACACCGGATGAGCGGTGAAAACTATAGAAAAACGATGGCAGCAATTGGTGACATTTTTGGAATTATGGATGGTTTTTCTCTTGGAGAAATTGGTCGACGTTATAAAACGCATGCATTAGCATTAGCATTTCATTTAATAAATAATTAGTATATAAAAATACCTTGTTAATTGATCAACACTAAATCAAATCCAAACCTAAATTTGATTCTTTTATTTTTATCTGATAGAAAGAACAACGATACAAAATCCAATTTATTTGTGTATCTTAAAATTCTTCCCTCATTCATTTCTTTCTTTTTTTCAAAGTAACTTTAGATTCAAGAAAACACAATTCTCCCGCTGTGACAAGTATTTTTCCCAAGCAGTCCATAAATAAGTATCAGTGTCAAGTGTTAATTGCTTCTTTCTTTGCAGTTTCTTCACTTGCGCCGCTTAATAGGAACTCATTGATTGTTATCAAGAAAAAGAACACGGAATCAGCTTTTGGAGTGGTTTTCTTTTCTTCTTGCCCGATTTTGTCATAAATCTTTTCTTCTCTATCCAAATAGTCAGTTTCTTCTATGACAATAAACATAAAACGCGTTTTATCTTTCCCATTTCTCATTTGCTCATCTAGATGGAGTGGGAGAGTTATTATTTTTTCCTTTATTTGAAGCATTAAATACCAACAGATGCTTATGTTTATGAATCTTAAACAATTCTTATGAATGATTTTTTTAAATTGGAATAGAAATTTAAGGTATACGACTACGTTCGGAACCGTAATTTTAAAAAGGCACATAAATGGTTAATTTTCATGTTATTTAATGTCACTTAGATTACAATACATGTATAAAATTGTTTTAAGGACATTTTGACAAAAAAAGTTTTTTAAATACAATTTTTCGGCAAAAAATTAACTTAGAATAACCTATTTTCAAAATGTTCTCCTTTTGTGAAAAGGCTTCTATTATAATAATATTTTGCCTGTATATAGCTCAAACTTCTGTAAAGAGACTCAAGTATGATTTTTGAAAAATTCACATTATAATTTCAGAGTTGCAACTATTTGAAATAATTATTGGCGTTTTTTTTCTTAAAATTTCTCCCCTCTGTTGTCGTAAGACATGGATAAACCCACTTCTAAGCTATATATTTCAAAAATTCTAGCAGAGTCTTTGTAGAGAGGTCTAAGCTATATACAGGCAAAATATTATTATAATAGAAGCATTTTTCACAAAAGGAGAATATTTTAAAAATGGGTCATTCTATGTTTCTTTTTTGTCAAAATATTGTACTTAAATAATTTTTTATTGTAATACTATTCTTAAAACAATTTTATACACATTTTCTAATCTAAGTGACACTAAATATCATAAATATTATCCATTTATACGCTTTTGCAAAATCACGGTTCAAAACGTAGTCGGATACCTTAAGGTATACGACTATCTTAAAATAAAATATTTAGTAAAAAATCAAAACTATTATGGTTTAATTCTGTGAGTCAATTTATTAGATTTATAAATATAACAATTTTTTTTATATTTTTTTGTTTTACTTTTATTGATTCAAAAGTTATAACTGTTTTAGTAAGAGCGGATGCAATATTTCCAGTAAGTAATTATCACCGAAGTTGACTGATAAGAAGGGTAATTTAAAAAAAACAACGTGCAAATGGATTGTTTGATATTTAGGGTCATTTCAATTAGAATACACATAAAAAATGGTGTTGTGAATATTATTAGAATACATTTTTCTTTTATTGAAAACATTTACAAAACCTCCGTAGCTACAAAGTATTACACGGGGCTCACAGAAGTAATTATTAATCACACATTACAAAGTAAAGAAGGGAAGCAAATTGAAGGGTTATGACGGATTACAAATATTTACAACAAATTCACAGAACTTTTTAAAAGCACTTCTGATGGAAATAAGTTACAGTGAAAATTTGGAGGTCAATTTATGTTAAGTCCCTTGAGAGCCGTCTTAGGAATTTTCTTTCCCTGACAAACCTTAGAGCACAGAAGGAGCACACGTTCTACATTTCTTCGCCAATTTTTAAAAGTGATTTTTTGGCAAAAGTGAAGAATAAAGGACATATTTTCAAAACATTCTCCTTTCATGGAAAATGCTTCTATAATAATAATATATTGCTTATATATACCTCAGATTTCAATACCGAAGAAGTTCTAGGATTTTTGAAAAAGTGACATTATTTCAAGAGTTACAACCGATTAAGGTATCCGACAACGTTCGGTACCGTGATTTTAAAAAAAGCGCATAAATGGATAATTTTCATGATATTTAGTGTCACTTAGATTAGAATACATGTATAAAATTGTTTTAAGGACATTTTGACAAAAAAAATTATTTAAATATAATATTTCGGCAAAAAATTAACTTAGAATAACCTTTTTCAAAATGTTCTCCTTTGTGAAAAATGCTTCTATTCTAATAATATTTTGCCTGTTTATAGCTCAGACCTCTGTACAGAGGCTCAACTACGAGTTTTCAAAAATTCACATTATTTTCAGAGTTACAACCCATTGAAATAATTATCGGCAGTTTTTTCTTAAAATTTCTCCCCTCTGTTGTCGTAAAACATGGATAAACCCACTTCTAAGTTATATATGTCAAAAATTCTAGTTGAGTCACTGTACAGAGGTCTGAGCTATACACAGGCAAAATATTATTATAATAGAAGCAATTTCACAAAAGGAGAATATTGTGAAAATGAGTCCTTCTATGTTTACTTTTTGTCAAAATATCGTACTTAAATAATATTTTATTGTAATACTATTCTTAAAACAATTTTATATACATTTTCTAATCGAAGCGACACTAAATATCATAAATATTATCTATTTATACGCTTTTGCAAAATCACGGTTCCGAACGTAGTCGAATACCTTAAAATAATATTGGGCATTTTTTTATTAAAATATCTCTATAATATAAAATATCAATAAGTCTGCTAAGTCTAAGTTATGTATTTCAAAAATTCCAGTTCATCCCAGGTATAAAAGTTCTAGCTATATATAGGCAAATTATTATTATAGAAGTATTTTTCATAAAAGGAGAATGTTTTGAAAATTAATCAAATTTTTTTCCTTCCTTCATTTTTTGCCAAAAAATTACATTTAAATAATATTTTCTTGTCATAATGTTCTGAAAACTGATTTTGTAATTTTTTTCGTTGTTTTGATTTCAGAACTTTGTTGTTTTTCTTATGTTATTTCGCTGTCTTGGTTTTGGTTCTTAATAGGCTAAATTCATGTCACGTCATTAATCACATGATAGCTACAAGCATGTGTTTTCAGCTAATCAGTTCATAAATTCATGTGACGTCATAATCACATGATAAATGCAAAGACATATTTTTAGTCAACCAGTTCATGTGTTTCGTTGTTGCCAACTTTTGCTTTTTGCAGCAACTTTTAAAAAGTATGTATTTGTAAACAATAATAATGCCCATAGATAAATAAAATTCATTTGATTTAAAAGTACACGGTAAAAGTACTTTCATTTAAATTTTGAAAAAAAAAAATTGAGAAATCTTAATATTAGAAAATGTTTATCCACACAATTATGAAATCTGAAATTTTATTTAAATTTTACAAGTAGAATAATAACAAGTGCAAGTCTAATGTCAGTTTTGAATTCAAAGGAGAACACGTGATTGTATTTGTCATGTGACCGTCATGAATTTAGTCAATGATGTTATTTTGTAATGTACTTTTTTGGCAGTGTAAAATAATTGTTTGATTTTATAACTTCATTTGTTTCGTAACTTTTGTTTTACTATTTATTCTTTATTTTATTTGTTACTGACTTCTGTAAGCCCCATGTTGTGATACTTGTGGTGCACGGAAACTGTTTTATCTGTCTTAAAAAAAGTGTTTTTAAGTAGTTTTATATAACGACTAATATAAGATATTCTATCTTTTTGAAAAACTTAGGGTATCTTTTATCGCTTAGGTTATTTCAAGACCGAGTAATAGTATAACATATAAATGTTGAAAAGTTGAAATTTTGCTCATTAACATTTTGTGTAGATGTACTTTTTTTGCTCGTTTATGAACTTTTTTGTTAAATGCTCACCAGCTTTTCCTCAGAAAAAGGTTTTTTTATTTACTTAAAATTTTAGCTTTTTTCTCACATACTGTACTAAATAAATCTTAAGACCACAAAGAGAGAGAAAAATTCTTGTTACTCTAATTTAAAAAAAATGCTTACAGTCGGATTATATAAAAGATTTTTTTTTGCCTTTTTCAGTTGTAGTTGCTTAGTTTGTTGTATTTGATGTTTGCTTTTTATGTTACATTTTATGTTTCGAATATTAGTCAACAAGTCATTACAAATATTCGAATATTACGGAAAGGCTACGAATTATCTTCATAGCTCTAGGTTGTTTCTAAGTTTGAGAAAATAAACAATTAATCAAATTTCCGGGTTCACAGTGCAATGATAATTAAAAACTCCTAAATAATTATATAATTAATTATTCAGATAAAATATTTCTAATTTGGAAGAATTCTAGTGTCGGATATATTTGATTTTTCGCAAAATTAATACCGTTCCATAAATTTGCAACTTAATGCTTCCTTTCAGTAAAAAATGAAAGTAACAATATTTTTCTGAAGTACGTAGATTGTTTGGCACGTTTTCACTATTGTACTTTGCCAAGAAAGAGATCATTATAGGATCATTTAATAAAATTGCCGTCTAAGTAATTGTCTTAAAGATTTGTGTGTAACTTGAATCTACTTTTATTCATTTCCTAGATTCCTGTTACTTAAGATAAAATAATTGATAATAATAACCAATGATAATATATTATCAATCGTGTATTATGATAATACACCGACCAACTAAAATATTTGAGTTTTGATATGATTTATTTCGATTCAATCCAAAAAAAATATAGAGACATTTAAGCCTAATTCTCTTTGAAAAATGGAAGACTAACATTAATTATTTCTTCACACATCTTATTGGATTATTCCACAGCAAGGGTGTCAAACTGAAAAGCTAACTCGGGCCTAACTAGGGGGTTTAACCATAGACGGGCCGCAAAATAATCAATACTTACAGAAACGTAGGTTTATTTCGAATAATACATTATAATAAACAGAAATAAAAGAACTAAAAAAATTAATATTCTTATCCTGACACTTGACATCTCTTTTCTGCTGCTATCTTTCTAATTTCGGGAGGATTTTATTTTATTATATTATATATTATTGTATGAGGATATATTGACCGGGTTGCGCAAAAATGCTCGCAGTGGGCCGCATGTGGCCCGCGAGCTGCGAGTTTGGCACCTTTGTTCTACAGGAATATACATTCACTGTTAAGAATTGCTTGTGGTTGCAAATTTGTCTAATCTGCAAAATAAAATTTAAAGAAGAAATAATTTACAGATAGTTGTGTATTATGAAATTTACCCAAGAGCTCAAAACATTCCAAGTAATATGGAAACAATATTTTCAGTTGCATTTTAATAACTTCATGCATAATATAATTAAAGATAAAAGTTCATACTATGAGCTTGTAAAGCCGGAATACACTTACTGTTTCGTGTTAGAAGTGACTCACTCGTAATATCACCTATTGCACTATTGTGTAGGTGTGGTTTACAGTGAAATTTAGTCCCGCGTGATGTTATCATGATTTATATGTTTTGAATTCTCCTTGAAGTCGCTAATAAAAGATTGCGTGTTTGTTTTGAAATGCTTCCTGTTACTTCCATTTGCTTGGCTTTAATATCCGTTTAGCAAAGTTACTTCAATTTTCGGAAGACAACATGACTCACAAGAGATTAGAATCAGGATTTGGACAGTTGAGCAGGCATCTAATCTAAAAAATTTCTATTATTACTTTGTAGTAAAAAACTTAAGGTATCTGACGACTACGTTCGGAACCGTGATTTTAGAAAGACGCATAAATGGATAATTTTCATGATATTTAATGTCACTTAGATTAGAATACATGTATAAAATTGTTTTAAGGACATTTTGTCAAAAAAAAATCACTTAAATACAATATTTCGGCAAAAAATTAATTTAGAATAACCTTTTTTCAAAATATTCTCCTTTTGTGAAAAATGCTTTTATTATAATATTATTTTGCCTATATATAGCTCAGACCTCTGTACGGAGGCTCAACTATGATTTTCGAAAAACTCGCATTATTTTCAGAGTTACAACCATTTTAAATAATTATCGGCGTTTTTTTCTTAAAATTTCCCCCCTCTTTTGTCGTAAAGCATGCATAAACCCACTTCTAAGTAATATATTTAAAAAATTCTAGTTGAGCTTCTGTAAAGATGTCTGAGCTATATACAGGCAAAATATTATTATTATAGAAGCATTTTTCACAAAAGGAGAATGTTTTGAAAATGGGTCATTCTATATGTTCATTTTTTATCAAAATAGTGTACTTAAATAATTTTTTATTGTAATACTATTCTTAAACCAATTTTATATACATTTTCTAATCTAAGTGACACTAAATATCATAAATAATATCCATTTATACGGTTTTGCAAAATCACGGTTCCGAACGTAGTCGGATACCTTAAGGCATTGCCCCAGATTTGATAACCTTTAATTCAGTTAGAAGTTAAATGAATGCCCTAATTTGTTTCTATGTTACAATTGATTGTTCAATGAATTATAGGAGTAGTCTTAAAATTTTTTTAGAGTTTATAAACACACACACACACTCTATCTTTTATAATTTTAAATTATATAAATTATTAGAAATCTTTTGTGAGGTTTACACAATTACGCCTTATGCATTAAATATTATTTCTCTATTTTTCATTTAAATATATTTCAATTTCATTCTTAATTTGCTCTCTTCAGTTCTATCGATTTTGATTTAATGTATTAAATTAAATTTACTCTTTTCTTCTTGCAATCATTACTTAAGTTTGCTCTCCTCCAAGATTTTATATATCACTCAGAAATAAACAAACAAAAAAAGTACCTAGCTCTAAATAAAAACAATTAATTTCTTTTCCGAAGTTTTTTTTTTTCTCTTGTTGAATACAATTGACAGCTTCGTGTTTATTTTGGTATCTTTGAAATAAATAGTTTTAATCTTATCAAAGAATAGTTTTAAATTAGATTGCTTGAAAAGCGCTTTATCCGTCTCTTTTTTTATTTTAATTTTATCAAAGATTAAAATAAAAAAAAGACGGATGAAGCTCTTTTCAAGAATTCTAATTTAAAAACTATTTTAACTAAACATTTTTATTCAGAATATATTAAAATATTTTCCAATCTTAATTGGTTACAACATTTAAATTTATTATTCGATATATTACAATTATTTCAAATAACGAACATTTTAAACAATAGAATAAAGCGGTGAATTTTAGGGACATCTAGGTAGGACATTCTCAAGTGTAGATTGCTGGATGCTTTAATACAACGCCCAGCTTTTATTAAAACTTATGGAGATAGTTTAACGAGACTTTATCCATCAAAAGAGTCAGCATATATATAAGGCCATTCTAGAACCACAGCTTGATAATTATCCATTACAACTATGTTTAACAGGACTGCAACATATTTTCAACTATCAACTATATTTCATCCGGCCACATGAAGCCTTTTTAAGGATTGCCGTTGTCAAATGGGGCTTTATGAAAGAGGTATGTATGCTGGATCTTTCTTACTTCTGTGCAAAGTAGAGCCTGCTGAGTGTGGTACATAAAACATTGACACTAATGCAGAAATCAATGGAAACTGTTCTATTCACTGATAAGTCTTAACAAATAACTATCGACAGACTTTTTATCTGGAACGGACAGAGATTTGCTCTATGTCATCCAACGTCTGATAAAAAGATTGGTTTGGTAGTGGAAGTTTGATAGATCGAGCAGATACCGTGTTGGAAGGGTTCACATATCTGACAGATGTTCTTTAGGAATATATAGATAAAAATCCTAGAGCCCTAAGTTAACTTTTTCAAGGGTTCGAACTTTTTTTAAAATTCCTTTAATGGATAACAGTTGTCCACATAAGCTTCATGAGGGCAAAGATTTCCTGAAAAATAATGACGTTAACGGCATGGAGTGCTGCAAAAGGGATTAAGACAGGGAATAATTTTAGGACTATTTTAAGTTAAGGAGTTCCTTGACTCCATTTTAGGGAAAACGTCTCGCACAAGTAAAATAAATCATATACAAAATTCCCTGAAGACTGTTTTAAAATGGGCTGTTTTTGGTCTATTGCTGCATCTTTGTATGATTTGGTTGCATTTTGTTTTCTCATTTTGCAACGAATAATTGCATCTTGAAGTTAGTTTATATTGTATTGTTCATATTATATTATACATAGCTTTTGTATATTGAGAAGTTTGTGTATTTGTAGTGAATATATTGTCTTCCGTTTCTTTGTTTTTCTCCTCCTAGGACATTAAATGAATATGCCAAATTCTCTTGCACCCTATCCGCAGTTTATGGGCTCATGTAATGTTATATATTTTTAGAAATCATATTTGGGGATATTGCTTGCATCCGAATTTTATTCTTCACTCTTCCATACAATTATTAGAGCTTAAATATGTATTTATGAAAATAGACTCCTTTTTTATTACTAAACTGCTAACATATATTTGCTAATAGACGATTTCTTATTGGTTATTTGAGAAGGCATGTTAGATTTTCTTAGGAGTATTATAATTTATTAACCTTTAAATTTAAGAACATATATTTATGATGAACCTTCGGATTATTATGACTTGCAGTGATAAAATGTTACAATATTTGTACACCTAATTAAGCAGGTGTGTTCATATTACTTCATTTATATATTTAATTACAAGAATTAACTTACTATAGAGTTACAAAAAGCTTTATATTGACAAACATTGATTGATTTTGCTTGCATCAGTCAGAAATGGCTCAAGTGCAGTGGGTCACTTTGGATTTGACGATTTTTCTTCGGATTTGGCAATTTTTATCTAAATGTCATGGTGAGATATCGAATTCATTCTAAAATAAATAATAAATAATTCTGAAAAAAGTACCTTGGTGACCACTTTTAGTCGCCAAAAAAAGAAGAACTTCGCCAAGTGGCACCCCTATACTACTTTTTAACCGTCAGAAATTTGTAAATAGCTCTTATAAAATAGCATGTATGTTCTTTAGAACAACTTTTGGCTATCCTTTTTTAATGCGCTTTGCAATTCATAAAGATATCTAAAGTATTTTTATACCACTATAACACACAAAAAACAGGAACTAGTTTTGGATATTTATTGGTTTGTGATACGAAGTTAATGGTTTTTTTAGCTTTGTTTATACCAGATTATAATTTGGAACGGTGTAATCAGTAAAAATACGTGATGTATTTATCAAAAATGAAATATTCTCCAATTTGAAAGAATGACAAGAAGAAGAAATTTGTTTCTCAGAATCAAAGCAGCAAATATTATTCGGACATGAAACGAACAATAACAGCAAATGTCTTTTTATTTCCAATAACACTTCATCTTTACATTTTTTGAAATTTTAAATAACTTTTGATCAGTATGTGTTTTTCCTATAATGTAATACAAATTAATCTATCTATTTTTAACTCACATAAAAGTTCCAAAATTCATTTGAATTATATTTCAGTAAAATTAAACTTAACTAAACTGGGACAGAAAAAAATTAAATTTAGAAGTTTAATAATAATAATAAAAAAAAACATTCCTTTTTTCATGTGAATTTAAGCCACAATTTTCTATTACGATGAAGGGAACCCCATTGATTGTTCTACAGTTACCCAAGAACTGAAGTCATCAAAAAACTCAACCGCTAAATGAGTCTACTTCCAAATGAATTGGCACTTTGGTGGTCGGGAGGAAGATAGAAGTCATTAGATATAAGTTCAAGCAATAAGGCTGCTATTCAAGCCTCCGATTCTTTTGACCTAGTTTGAAAATTAAAGAACTTTGTTAAGTTTGTGGGCATAAAAAAAAGAAATAAAATGAGGTCTTTATGATTTCTCGGTTATGTGTTGATTACAGTTTTAGTTTTTGGTTCATGTGAATTATTGTTGAATAAAGGAGTTTTCTCAATTTTTAAAGGTTTCTTTTCGTAATTTTTTTTGCCAAAATTTGAAATTTTTTCAAAAGTTTTAAAAAATAAGTATTTTATAATAGTTTAGTTTAAAAATAAGTTCATTTTTTTTTTAATAAGGATTCACAAAATAATTTTGAATAATTTTACAAAACGTAATTATTACGAAACCTGAATTTTAATAGATCGCGAAATTCAACACTCACTACAGAAATATTCTGACAAAATCTTTATTTTATTCTATGGTTTATTAAATTTAAGACTGCCCTATGTTAATTCCAGAATTAGTGATTCGTTCTTTAAGAATTTTCTTTTAGTAAAAGCAGGAAAAAATTGTTTTAATTTGGAGAACTTTTGAAATGTCTTAGAAACGTTAAAAGAACGTTAATAAGCATTTTCTTAAAAACATTTTTTCCTTTATTTTTGGAAAAAAAATTGTTGCTAGTGTATTGTAAAATCAGTATTTTTGTGGCTCGACTATTTATAGAAATCGCATTCCACGCATACATATATTTGAGTTTTTAAGTGCATTCTTGATTCGTATTTATGGAGAAAATAGCAATTGTTTATCTCAAGGTATCCAATTAGTTTGATATGCTGTATACAGTTGAACCCCTGTTTTTGTGCGGTAGATAGGGACCGCATAAAAATAAACGCACAAAAAATATTCAAAAATTTTTATAAATTCTTACATAAAACAAACTATTTCGTGGAAATATTAAAAAAAAACTTTTCTTATGCGGTGGATAGGGACCGCATAAAAAAAGTCGCATTTATAAGATATAATTATTTACGAAATTTATGTAAGAGTACTTACGTAGCAAAATAAATAATTAAATATTACACATGGAAACATTTTAAAAATATATAGTTTCTCATTGTATATACGAATAAGTTTTCAAAATGCACATACATAATTCATTGCTACTCATAGTAATCCAAAGTCCTGTAATGAATAAGTTCAAAAACGCTTTCGTCACTTGAAGGTACAATTTGAATTGATTTATTTTTTGGTAATATAAAGTAAGAAATTTCACGTAACCAATTTTTGACTGAGAGATTTTAAAGAAAAGTTTCATTTTGTGAAAGAATATTATTTATTTGAATTCAAGCGCTTTCTTTAACATTTTAAAAATAATTATTCCACATCGATGTTATATTTAATATACAGTACTTAATACATATGGAGAATATTAGCCACCCTGCAAAGTCAGGGTTTGTTTTTAATATTTCATAAATTGGTTAATTAAGTACTTGGCATCAGTTAGGCTTTGGGCCCCCTAGAATCCTGGGTCAACTCGCGATGCGGGGATTGCGGGAGTGTACGCTACAACACTGATTCAACACAGATAATAAAAATACTTTAATGTTTCTTATAAGCTGCATAAGGCTTACACTCCTCTCATTTGATCATGGCGTATTTACTTCTAAACTAGCTTTTTTAAGTGCTCTATTGAATTGAACAGAGATTGTATTTCTTGTTAGAGTTTTGGGGGAGTATAACAGCTGTAATTAGGTGAATGAATAATTTACAAGGATAAAAAATGAAAAGACAACAAGGAAAAGCCAATATACTGAGGTCATAGTCATCAAAGTATAAATGAAGAATTAATTGCGGTTAAACGAAATTTTTAAACGTATATCAAGTATGACGCATCACAACAAATGGACACATACAACAGTGCAATAATCTCTAATTGCCTTTTAATGCCCTGTGAGTTAGCCTTTATCTTCACTACACACGACAGCATCTAGTTGCTCAATGAATAATTTTATTTATGAGTTTGAATGTTTGTACAGTCTCACCTCCGTATAACGAACCTCTATATTGCGAAATTTTCTGTATAGCGAACTTTTTCCTGAAACCTTGAACATTTCACGATTTTCTTCGTAAAATAACCTCTCTATAGTGAAGTGCATTTTCTATATAACGAAATTTTTCTTTTGCGATTCAAGTTTTTTTCTCCCTTTTGAAAAGTATTTAAAAAAATTTCAAATTATTCTCTCTCTAACACATTTTATGGTGGTCATAAATCTTGTACTGGTTTTATTAGATCCTAACTCACCGAGAGCAATAGAGTTCTGGACATTTTATCCAAGAAGTGCAACCCTTAACCCCCATTGCCCAGTTCACTAGAAGCATCTTGGATATCCTCTTTTACCCCCAGTGGATTTGTCCCGTGTCTCCGTGTTCTAATTATAAAATAATTTAATTTTACTCGTATGCTTTAAATTATAAAAAATGTCTTTAAAATTCATTAATTTTACTATAAAATTATTTTTTTAATATTGAAAATACAGTGGATTCTTCGACATTCTTTTATCTGGTTTTCCCTGCAGTTTTTCTTTCTTTCTTTCTTTTTTGATGGGTAATATATATAAAATAAACAATATTAATTTTAAAAAAGATGTGAATAATTACTTTTTTTATAGTGTTTATGAATTTAATATTTGTTTCATGTGGTTTACAAAGTACAGTAAAAGATGAACCTCTATATAACGAATTTTCCATGTAATGATTTTTTTCCCGGGATTTAGCGACTTCGTTGTATGGAGGCCCGACTGCATATTTATTTGTAACTTCTTAATCTGTTTTAGAAAATTATAGAAATTATTAAGAATGTTTCACCAAAAGTCCCTAAACAGTATTCCCCCCCCCCCAAAAAAAAAATAATTTAAATGTTTTTTAAAGTTATAGGAAGAAGAAATAAAAATAAAAGAAAAATTAGAGAAATGAAAAAAAAATTGAACTCATTTAAAAAATAAAATTCTCATTATAAAAAAAAAATTAACTATTTTTCATTTATCAAAAATTAAAAAAAAAAAATTCTTAAGCAGATGGAAAAATATCTATCTAAAAGATCAAACTGATTTCTTTTCTATTTGTGATTTCAATATTGACAGCTTTCCGCTTGAATATTAGCATATGGACCATTATTCCGCTTCAAAACTCGTAGCCTTATATTGAATTCTTTATTGAAAATGAAAAATGAAATTTCTTATTTTTGAAGCATTAAATTTACCATAAAATAGTAATTTTGAGAGCATTTTCTACAAAACCCACGCATCAATCAAACATGTCAAGAAAGTGGATTTGATATTTTACGAGAGAAATTATCAGCTAGACTTTTAGTATTATCGTGTGGCTGCGGTAGCCTAGTGGTTATGCTCACGATCTCGTGGCCGATGTGTGATGAATTCGAACCCTAGCCCCACTGAAAACTCGCCGCGTAGAGGAAGTTGATACACGTTATTGTGGCTCAGCGCCCTCCCATTGGCGGAGTGTGGTAGTTTGTAAGAAAGTTGCCAGTTGAGATATCGTCCTCATCACTTGAGGTGCGTCTCCAATAGTCCTCGCGTTGTTTCACAGAACGAAGTAAATAAACATTCTCATTTCAGCATAAGCAACGCTCTGTGCTTTATTACATTTGGAAAGAATTCATAATTTACGAGTGTTGATCAGAAAAAAAAGTTACAAGTCGAATAAAGAATTATTTATTAACAATAGACAGAAAATAAAAAGGGGAATTAAGAGGCATACGTGCCTATCACATATCAACATAATCACCGTCTATTTAGGCATTTATCAGAACACAGAATCAACTTGTCTAACCAGTTTCGGTAGAAATCAGGTCCCTGTCTATTGAACCAGGCCTCGGAGGATGATTTCCCAGCACTGTCTTGGAATATCGCAGCACATCAAAAACGATATGCTGCACGCTACTTTAGATCAGTCCCAGTTCCAATGAGATTTCACTTAGAGTTACCCGTCGATCATTTTGAATCATTTCTCCAATTCGTGCCGTGGTGATTTCTGTCAGTGAAGAACTTGGCCGGCCGCTCCCTGTCATATTGAGGCTTTCGACATTCTATCTGCCTGATTGAAAAGAGTGACTCTATTTCGCTACATGGTTTCTGCTCATTGCAGATGGGGACTCATTCTTTGCCCATAAAGATCGAATCACGGCTCACACTTCCAAACGAGACAAATTTCCTAACAGTCTTACCATTTCAATCGTCCTGAACCATCTGGGAGCTTTCACTACCTACCCGTAAACCAGCTGTATGACAAGTAGCCCCATTTGTCTCCACTCTGAGGAAACAAAATTTCTCTGCAATATGTTGTTTTCAAATGGTGAGCTTGAAACCTACTTCTCGTACTTATCACAGGCTCTCGAGAAGTATTTTCTGTAGTGTTAAGCGATATTTTAGAAAAGCTTTTATAAGAAAAGTTTGTGGTTCATACTAATTGCAATTTATTGCTCTATACATCAAATAACATTTTATCATAAAAATTATCTGTACTTAAGCATTATTTTGATGCAGTTTGAAAAATTAACAGGCATGAAAATGATCTCATTAAAATAGCCTGCTAAATCTCATTAAATTAAACCGTTACTACGGAATAATGAAGTCAACCCAGAATACACAAGCATATCTTATCAAGCATATCAAATTAATTCTCTAACGAAAATTCTTGCAAAGTTATGACTGAGGAAGAAAATACGGCAGTCTAATATTTTTCATCTCAATATGCAGGCTCTTATTTTTCCTATTCTCTTTAAAAGGATATCCACGACATATTAATATTCATCAGTGGCTGGAGACTTAGTGAATATTTTAACGTGTTTTTAGCCTTACATGTGTGTGTGTGTGTGGTTTGTTTTGTGTATAGTAATGTCAACTAATTTCAATACTAAATAAATAGAGGAAGAAGAAAGTTTTTTACGAGCTAAAATTTGATCATTTGGCTTATTACTTTCCATTTGCATATTATTTGCTATGGAATGCTATCACAGAATAGAATTTGGCGCAGTTTCTGTTTATTCTCAATACATTATTATATTGTTTTAAATCATAGATTTAATTCCAATACGACTCAAGATGGTAACTTGATAGTTACAATCAGATCTATTTCTGTTTTATTGGTGTTTAAATAATCTTTATTAATTTTAAAACTATGTTTTAGTATTGTTAATAAACTTATTAAAATAAGTAAGTATAAAGAGCATTCTTCATATATAAGAGAGTATTTAATAACATTTCACTATAAGGAAACATGAGAGCTACTGGCAGCGGACTTTGTAGTTTTGAGCGTCGGTCAAATAGCGAAGACGACACTGGCAACCACTTTTCAAACTACTACACCACGCCAATGGGTGGACTTTGAACCTCGATGGATTTAACGCACAATTTTTTAGTGTCCTTAGGGTTCGAATTCATGGCGGGTTGCCTACGAGTTTGGAGACATAACCACTAGGTTACCGTGGACGCTCGACTTAGATGGAGAATATTACAAATTTTCTTTTAATGCCATTTATAAAAGTTCTTGTTTATTGATCTTGTGCATCAAATTTTCTAAAATTGTAACAACGATTACTTTGAAAATATTACAGCAAGGATATTGAAATAATGAGATTAAATCAACAAAGCATTTTTTTGCATAATAAAATTGAAGTTTTTAAAAAAATCAATGTAATTAAATTTGGAATTTAATGATTAAATATTTTTTAGAAATTTACTTATAATAATTATAGTTTTTAAAAAGAAAATTATTTATAAACCCAGGTAGGGTAATTATAAATACATCAGAAAAAGGAATAAGAAAATATTAAGCATTATACAAAGGCCTCTGAGTTAACATAGGTAACAAACGGGAGATTTAGATTATGAAACTATAATATTTTCAGCAGAAACTAGAGTTGTTACCATATATCAAAAAGAAATATTACACATATTAATATGGAATTCTCAATAAAAAGAACTAACAAAAAATACTTATTCTCAAGTATTACCTTTTTCTTGAATAATTACATTTTCTGGTTCTTTTTTTCATTCAGTGCTTTAACATAATAACTCAAATATAATGAGAATTTAATGACATATTTATAATTGCAATTAGATTTGTTTAAGCCACTCCACATTTTATCCATGTTTCCACTTAGCATTAAACGATATAATTAGCATGATCATTTCTGTAATTGTACTAAAAACTTATTATATCATAATAGAAAAAAATATTTCATGAAAAATTTAATTTCTATTATTTTTTAAGTGATACATGATATAAAACTAATTAATAGCAATTAATTTAAGAATAAGAGATGATTTTTGTTATTAAAAAGGAATTAACTAATGAAAATTGTTTTTTTCGAAAAGCATAAAAGATACGTTTCTTCCATTATTTTTATTAGTTTGCTCCTTATATTGGTTAACAATTAATTATTCATTCATGAAATGATTCTTTTTTACTGTAATATATATCTTTTATGAAAGAATATTATATGATTCAGTAATAAATTTAGAAGATTCTTTTAACTTCCACTAGAATGGTATCATTTCTCTTTTTATAGAAATGGAGTTTCAAATTCTTTTATTTCATTAATATGGAGAATTATATTTTCAATCTTCAAATTTTCATAAAATGCTAATTTGTTTTATAAGAATTTAGTACAATTTATTGCCAGAGGATTTCAATGTTGCGATTATAAAAGTGTTTTAAAATTAATTTTAAAGAAATGATTAAGATTTCTCTCTTAATAATAAAATAAACGACATAAAATCAGTTAAAAATTTTGTAATATAAAGTTCTTTTCCCATTATTCAACACTATTTCAGTTTCAAATCCCCTTACTTCAAAGGCAATTTACAATTTCCGGCATAAACATTGTTTATAGAGAAATAAATCAGTATTTTAATTGTTTGAAACAATGATGAATCATAAAATATTTTTAAAGGCTTATAAATTAAATTTTGCGTAGCTGAAGATGATGAAATATTTAATGCCAAAATAAAAACAACAAAAGAATCACCCTCTGAATATTCATCATTCATAAAATCTTCAAGTACCGTATATTTCGGTGTATTACGCAAACGCCGATGTGTAACCCTCCCCTTTATTTTCAAATTACGGTTTCTTAAGTTTTAAGTATGTTTGCCGCATAACGCATAACTTTTTCACAATTCCTACTATTAACTCACACTCTCTATATATTTATTTATTTATCTTGGTGGAATTTTCAATCGTTAATAAAATACATTTTAAAGCACTCAATTAAGCTAAAATTTTATAAACATGATTATTTTGGGTGACAATACAATAATTTAATTATATTTAATAAAAATTAATTGATTAAAACTAATTATTTAAAGAATTACAAATACAGCCCCGTTGGCATCATTTTTGGCGACTTGTGTCAAAACTTGAACAGAATTTTTTCTCACGTTTTAAAGCATTCAGTTGAACTGAAATGTTCTATACACGATTGCTTTGGAGGACAATACGATACTTTAATGATAATTAATTAAAATTAATTACCACTTAATATTATGATTCTGTCATATGTATATACATATTTATATTGATTGTAACTATTTAATAATAAAAAGTAGCTAAAATAAAATGTTTCTTTGTTGATCTAAGTAGGAATTGACTTAAATATTTTTTTTATGCTACTTGTTTTACTTAAAAAACTGAAATGCACATGAGCAAAGCTCTTATCGTTTGAAGTCCAGAAGTGACTGCGGTAATCTAGTGGTTATGATCAAGAACTCGTGATCGGCAAAACGGGTTCCAGCCCTGGTGCCACTGAAAAGGGAGCTGATGCACGTTAAATCTATCGAGTTCAAAGTCCTCTTGTTGGCGTGGTGGAAGAATTTGGAGAAGGTACCCGTTCAGAGGTGTTGTCCTTATCATTTGAAGGAGACTAAATTTATGAGATCTATCACCATTAGCCCTCCTGTTGGTTTATAATGCAACTGACTTGAAGTCTACAAATAGGCTGTGAGTGGATAATTAAATAATAGAAGGAAATTAAGGTATTCAACTACGTTCGGAACCGTGATTTTGCAAAAGCATATAAATGGATAATATTTATGATATTTAGTGTCACTTACATTAGAAAACGTATATAAAATTGTTTTAAGAATATTATTACAATAAAAATTATTTAAAGACAATATTTTGACAAAAAATGAACATTGAATGACCAATTTTCAAAAAATATTCTACTTTTGTGAAAAATGCTTCTATTATAATAATATTTTGCTTGTATATAGCACAGACCTCTGTACAGAGGCTCAACTAGAATTTTTGAAATATATAACTTAGAAGTGGGTTTATGCATGTTTTACGACAACAGAGGGGAGAAATTTTAAGAAAAAAATGCCGATAATTATTTCAATGGGTTGTAACTCTGAAAATAATATGAATAAAAAGAATAGCTCAGACTCTCTGGGGAAGTCCTATGCAAATGAGGACCTATAAGAAAAATATTATTATTTTAGAAGCATTTTTTAGAAAAGGAGGACATTTTGAAAAAAGGTTATTCTAAGTTAATTTTTTACCAAAATATTGTATTTAAATAATTTTTTTTTGTCAAAATGTCCTTAAAGCAATTTTATACATGTATTCTAATCTAAGTGACTAATTATCATAAAATTATCCATTTATGCGCTGTTTTAAAATCACGGTTCTGAACCTAGTCGAATACCTTAAGCCTGGCATAATTCAGAAGTCATTTTAAAAAAATGTAGTGTATCTAACAATCTAAATGGAATGGAAGATGAGTATTTAAAAGACTAGAATAACAGTTGAGACGGGTCCTATTCGTTCCCTTTCACTAACCCTCTTGGGGAAAAATACTTCTTTAACTATTGTAGAGTTTAAAACAACCGGTGACTTTTCCGTCACAGAAAGTTTGCTTATACTTTCACCAGCTGTCTTTACTTGCTATCCACTGCCCATGCACTGAATTTAGATTTCTAGAGAAGCAATGAAAAAAAGACTTTATTACAGCAGATTGAATCTTTGCAAAATATCCAGCATTGCTATGGATAGCAACGTAGTTTAGTATGTAATAGTTCTGTAATTTATCAAAATATTATTGGTTAATAATCACTTTCCACCAAGCCTTTTTGTATTCACTTTTAATTCACTAAGACGTGAACCTACTTTTTTCGTACATAACCTACCAGCAGCGCACACAGGAATTTTTTAAGGGAATGGGGGTCCAGGGTCGAAAGTTCACCATTCTTGTTTCATGCTCCTTTTGATTTTGTTGATTTTCGGGAACAAAAAACAGTAAAAAACTAATTATTGAATAAATAATTAACATTAATTAATAAAATTAACCATTAAAACAATAAACATTTAACTAAATTTTACGTACTATATAGTTAGAATTATAATAAATCGGGAAAAAAATTTAGGGTTTGGGAGGGGTCCGGACCCCTAGGATACCCCCTTGTGTGCGCCACTGTAACCTTAATATTATAGCTTCGTGACTATGTTCTCCCCATATATATCCTTTAGTTGCAGGAAGGCCTTTGAAATACCATTACCATTATCTTCAAAGTGTACTGTAATTCTCATTTAACTAACGATACTTCAAAAGTTCTGAAAAACCTTACAGCTTCCATATTTTTGGATGATCCTTTGAAGTTTGAACATTCATAGTCAGATCTGATGCCCATTTCACGCATTTCGCAGTACTTTACTACCGAATTCCAAAATTTTCCATTGTTGGAAATCACTAAGAAGCAAATAAAATATCAATAAATAAGTAAAGGACACTTTGATATATTTTCAAAATAAGATTTAAGTGTTTATATTGCATAAAAGTCACGAAACAGTTGTTCAAACTGGTTAATTACACTTCCATTTCTTTTCAAATGCCTACTTCCGGTTTTGCAAACTCCATTTCTGGTTTACTTTACTCAATAACACTGCTTCTATAAATATCGTAAAAACAAAAATAAAGAATATTTGGAATCTTAAATGTATGGGATATAAAATTATCACGCACTCACGCACGTACGCATGCATGCACGCGAAAAGAGTTCGACGAATGACGACTTTTGTGTGTTATTGAATAATGAAAGTTCTGAAATTAACTACTACTCTTTAGTAAAAATAACAACTTTATTTACAATTACTTACTAATCTCTCTCTCACACCTTATACATTACTAAATTACCTCACACTTTATAAATAACTGAACTACTTCACACTTTATGCATTGCTAAACTACCTCACACTTTATACATTACTAAACTATACCTCACACCTTATGCATTACTCTCTCTCTGAACAACTTTACACATTACTAAACTACCTCTCACACACACCTTATACATTACTAAACTATACCTATCTAACACCTTATACATTACTAAATTCTACCTTACACCTTATACATTACTAAATTCTACCTAACACCTTATACATTACTAAATTCTATATCTCACACCTTATACATTACTAAAACTACCTCCCACACTCTACTCTCATCCCCCCCCAACCCCTCTTCCCTCTTTCTTTCATTAACATAACCCCCCCCCCCAACTATCATTGATACAAATGCACAACACCGCTCTTGAAGCAGCACCATCAATTACTTTAACAGATATGTATAATTTCTTTTATACAAACAGCATTTATAGATACATATAGATATCTAATTTTTTCATGTTCATCTTCTCTTTATTTTAAATCGATAATTTTTATATTCGTCGCATGACACGCACCCGCAAATTTCGATCTAATGTTTTGTTTTAAAAGTGCGCGCGTTTCATACTTCGGATTATACTGTAGTAGTATTGTATAAGTATTTTCCAAATTAATAAAGACTCCATATAGCTCCCATCTATTATTTAAACCAAATGTTTCTTACGAAAACATATAAACTAAATTAAAACAAATAACCATTTTAGTCGTATTGGAAATGTAACCCTGGTATCGATTTTATTAAGTTCCCCTATCAAAATGCTCGTTGTTTCCCTTTTAATTAAAATTAAACTTTTGAAAAGGGTGGAGCTGCTTAAAGTTAAATTAATATTTATTTTTCTGATGAGAATGCTTCAAATAAATAAGCTAGCAGGAAGATCATAGGAAAGTCAGAAAACTTGGTAAATATTATTATCTGTATTTAAGGAATTCCTGCATAATGCTTCGGCAGCTTCGGAAATTGTATTAACCAATAGAAAGGATGGCGTGAAATATCTTTCTACTTCTGCAGAAATATCACTTTGTGTTTGAGATATAGTTACGGAGAAATAATAGCTTTTCTGTTCTGTGGGGTTTGTAAAGACAATGTTTATTTTCCTGCCTGAATTCTATTGGGAATTCTTAGCTAAGGGAAATGTTAGTTATAATGTTAGACCAACATTGAAATGGTAATTTTTCTCTTGGAGCTGAACTTAAATTAGAATAAAAATTCAGAAGTGAAATGGTTACTTTTCAATAATAACTTGCACGCTTTTGATTTATTATTTAAAATAGATTTTTTTTGTTCATAATCCTTTTTTTATAAGTTTCGAGTACCTCCAAACTTTATTTGTTTATTTTTAATTGAAATTTTTCTTCAAAGTAAAATAATTAAATAAAAGCAAGTAGTGCCGCATAATAAAAGTGTATGGAAAGGGTATCAAGGGCAAGGATGAAATTCATAATACATTTTTAAGGTATCCAACTACGTTCGGAACCACGATTTTGCAAAAGCGTGCAAACGGATATTTTTTCAAATAATTAGTGTTTACTTAGGTTAGAATACACGTATAAAATTGTCTTAATATTATTACAATAAAAAATTATTTAAATGCAATATTTTGGTAAAAACATAAACATAGAATTATTTATTTTCAAAACGTTCTTCTTTTACGAAAAATGCTTCTATAATAATAATATTTTGCCTATATATAGTTAAAACTTATGTACAGAGATTGAACTAGAATTTTTGAAATATATAATTTAGAAGTAGATTTATATGTATTTTAAATACATCAGAGAGTGGAAAAATTTTAACAAAAAAACACCGATAATTATTTCAATTGGTAGTTATTCTAAAAATAACGTGAATTTTTAAAAAAAATCTTAGTTCAGGCTCTCTGAAGAAGCCTTAGCTATGTATAAGCGAAATATATTTATTACAGAAGCATTTTTGATAAAAGAAGAATGTTTTGAAAATATGTAACTCTAAGTTCATTTTTTTGCCACAATATTGCATTTAAATAATTTTTTATAGTAATAATAAGCTTAAAACAATTTTATACGTGCATTCTTATCAAAGTGACAATAAATATTTAAAAAAAATATATTCGTTTGTACGCTTTTGAAAGATTACGTTTCCGAACGTAGTTGGATACCTTAATGTTGCTGACTTATTCCACCTAATCTATCAACAAACTAGGCCAGGTACATGAGCCTTAGAATCCTCAAAAAATCATAAATAAGAAGTGAATTCAAGAACATGTCCTCCTTGTTAAGACCCGTACAGTTCAACAGATGTTCCGGAGAGGCCAGCGCTGAGTTACAGATGGTACACATTCATTGAATAGTTTTTTTTGTCCATTAACAAAGGGAAGGCACTTAATGTCTCCATTTGCAAGTCTGCTAACGGTGGAATAGACGACTCTATCCGCCTTGATGGTAAGGGAACCAACTGGGGCTGAATCTGTTATACCAGAGATGAGTCGAGGGAATTTTCTATAGCTTCCGGCTTGAGCTTTTTATTTTGGATCACATCTCAGAGAGTGTTAGGGCAGAGCTTCTCAAACTTTCACTATTTGTGACCCAATATTCAATCATAATTTTCATCGCGCCCTCCTCCCATACAAATAAAAATGTAGAAATTCAACAATGCTATTCTTTGACGCTAAAGCTGCAATATGACTTTTACCTCATAAGTGCCACCGGCGTATATATACGTCTCGCTCAACCACTGCGCAAAATGCTACGGTTGTATATATACGTCCGAAGTGCTATCGTTTCTGTGCACTGCTATCCATAAAATTATTCCTAAGGATTTGAAATGCAATAAAAGGACCTTGACACTGTTTGCGAAGAATTTACTTATATCAGAGGACTTTTTATTTATTCATCCCCCCACCCAATACATCACACACACGCTCCTACGAGGAAAACGGAGGCATTGGGTGCGAATCGCGTAACTTTTAGTAGGCAGTTTTGGGATTATTTATAAACCACACGAGAATTATCAAAGCAAGTTTTAATTTTTGTGTATAACTTTATATATGACAAGCCCATGGGGTCACTAGTAATTATTCAGCTTGTTCTTAACTTGGTATTGTTAAATTAATTATTAAATAAATTGTGCAGTACTGGTATAT
Source organism: Trichonephila inaurata madagascariensis (assembly GCA_019973955.1). Lineage (NCBI taxonomy): Eukaryota > Metazoa > Arthropoda > Arachnida > Araneae > Nephilidae > Trichonephila > Trichonephila inaurata. The sequence continues at coordinate 43,602 of BMAV01020640.1, read as the reverse complement.
TTTTATAAGTGTATTATATCAGTTTAAATGTTAATTTTATATTTTATTACATCAGAAGGCACTTTGTGTGTTTACTTCCAGTTAATTAATAATTTTTTAAATAATATTTTTTTCACAACTTTTCAATGCTCGCGCCCCCCTCGTAGAGTTATCACGCCCCCTAGGGGGGGTGCACCCCACAGTTTGAGAAACGCTGTGTTAGGGTGTTACTTGACATTGGGATCTCAGAGGTGTTTTCCTTGGCTAAAAGGTCAGCCATTTCATTGACATAGAGTTCAATGTAGGATGGTATGGCAATGAAACGGCCATATATATTAGATTATCTCCATTATATCTTGACTTTTAGAGACAATAAAAAAATGTGTTAAAAATTTCGCTGTTGATTCTGGTTTTAAAAAATTATTATACAACATATGTGTATTTCCTTATAAATATCTTTCTTTTAAATATTTTTCACTAAAAAAAAATTAAAGATATTTCTTTACTTAAATCTCCTCGTAATATAATTAACATTATAATATAATTCATTTTATCGAATCAAATAAATATTTTATCGACTAACTGATTGATTGGCAATATGGAACAATTGTGAGTTCCGAGTTTGAAATCACAACGAGATCTTTCTTGTGTTCTTTTTTTTTAAATAAAATTATGAATAATATGCTTTGCAACTGCTTTGATATTTTAAGCAGGATTCATTTTTCTGTTCAGTGAGAAATTTGAGAAGTTATTCCTTATTTTAGGATAGGTATATCAGATGTAATTATATAGATAATTTTGTCAATATATGTTTTATAAAAAATTTTAACACGTTTTCTGAAGAGCTTGATATTTTGAATGCCTTTTAATGTTTTTAAGTGTAGAGTTTTACGACTTTTGATCTCTTAATATGCATTAATTTTTATTTTTCAATATTTTTTAGTGTATTGTTTTTGTGTTATGCTTATAGTGTTGTTTCCTTAATTTGTATTTTTTAACTGTTAGTAACTCTTCAATTGTCTTTGATAGTCTTTTGTGGTTCTTGCTGTTCTTTTTTCTGTCAAGCACTCTGCAACTGGACTTTTTTTAGGTATTTATTTTAAATAAATAAATAAATTATTTCTATGCATTCCTGTACCTTTACAATCACTTTTTTTCTCGATTCTCATTGAAATTATTACTTATCCCCTTTAGCACATTTGCAAGTTAAATATTCAAACAGGTGAAGATTTTCCGTACTTCGATACCGCAGAGAGCAGAGAGGACAGCTTAACAATATGCTAATTCCTTGCAGATAAGCCTTAATTACAGAACAAGACCTTTTGTTATCAGTTTGACCAGCAGTATGGTTTCTCACTTAAATGGCGGGGAACAAATTGTGTTTGGATGTATAGAAACATTGAAATCTCCCCATTAAACATATTCGGCGACAGATAGCAAGATGGTTTATTTTTCACATTATTCGTTATTTTAATTAGGTAATTTGTGTTTCTTGACAAAGGAGCTACAAATTTCTCTTCATTCTAAACTGCGAAGAATGATGGTGTCAAAATATGTTTATTCCTATTCGAAGTTACAGAAATTTTTCTAAGAAATCCAGAGAAGATCAAATACTTTGAGTTCTTTGATGAGTTCTTTTACTCAATTATGAGACCATTTCTTATATTTGGATAAATATTACTCGATTTTTTAAAATTATTTCTGTAACGTATCGCTCCATTCGTATGCTGGAGAAAGAATCGGGAAGCGTGGCTGACCTACCCGGATGTGCGGAGAGAGAAGTCTCCTATAACTTTTCTCCTTGACGTCATTGATAACGTAGTTTCATTGAGCACGCCATCTGGTGCGAAGCGCGAAAACTATTTTCAGCGTTCACTACAACTTTGTTGTGAAAATGTTAATATATTGTTTGTGTGTGTATTACTTTTTATTTTGTAATGAGTATATCGAAATAAGCTATAGGCAAATGGTAAATATTAATCATTTCATTTATATTAAAATGTATAAATTCTTATTAAATACGTTTCAAGAATTGCATGTAGTTAATGTATGTAGTTTGTATTAAGTTAGGGGCAACAGATTTGTTTTTAAAATTTTTTCCTATAAAAAAACCAATGGAAAGTTCGTAAATTATTTAACAATGATTAATAATATATTTTTCGTTTGGTTAATATTTAATTTGCATTTATAAAGTGTTATTCTAGAAATTTTGTGCAACATTTACAACAAAATGACACCATCTTTTTATTGTTTTCCTAATTCCTTAGATACGATTATCGATTTTCGTGCATTTTCTAATTTTCCATCTATTGTATTTTGTTTGAACTGATATATATGATATTAGGGACATTTGCTTCCATGTTTGAAATGTAATAAACTATATACCAATTTACTAATAAGCGTTATATATTTAATAAAAATTTAACTTTGTGAGATATGAATTTGGTTCGTTAAGTATTGTAATTTGAGTTTGCAGCAAGGCAGACTAACACAAACCGATTTAAAATAAATCTTTTTTTTAAAAATTTTTTTTATCTAAATGCATATTTTTTGGAATCTTAGCTTGAGAATTAAATAAAAAATAACTTCTATTTGAGAGAATAACTTAAAGGAAAAAGTTAAATATGTAAAGTGAAATTGTAAATCCAAGTAATGGCCATTTAAATAAAACCTTTACTATTACAATGAGTGATGTCGGCTATCCCTCTTGAAGAAAAAGTGCAATTGAAAACATTAATCTACATTTCGAATAGTTTCAAGAACACTTCAGAGTACTAAAATAAAAACAGTTTACTTCTGCTTTGGGCTTATTTACATAGGAAAATTTGAGAAATGAACAAGTTCTTGCTGTAAGAAATAAAATCAATTGAACAGAATAAATTCGTACTTATAAATTGAATTCATCCAAAAAATAAGATTAAGCTTTAAATATATATATATATATATATATATAT